>VONZ01001304.1:0-171182 GCA_012976165.1 Labeo catla | reverse complement strand
GACCCTTCAGAAATCATTCTAATATTCTGATTTGCTGCTGAAAAAACATTTATTATTATTATTATTATTATTATTATTATTATTATTATTATGTTGAAAACAGCTGAGTAGAATAGAAATCTATTGTGTGTGCATACACACACCCCCACACCAAGTTTTTGAATGGTATAGTGTATAATGTTACAAAAGCTTTTTATTTCAGATAAATGCTGACCTTTAAATTATTCTATTCATCTAAGAATCCTAAAAAAAAAAAAAAAAGTACTCAACTGTTTTAAAAATTGGTAATAATAATAATAATAATAATAATATTTCCACAAAAGAGCATATTAGAATGATTTCTGAAGGATCATGTGACACTAAAGACTGGAGTAATGATGGTAAAATATTAGCTTTGATCACAGGAATAAAAACATTTTAAAATGTATTCAAATAGAAAGTGGTTATTAAAAACAAAAAAAAAACCACAATATTACTGCTTTTGCTGTATTTTGGATCAAATAAATGCAGGCTTGAGCAGAAGAGATTCTTTTAAAAAAAAACATTAAAAATCTTACTATTCAAAAACTTTTGACTGGTAGTGTATAATTTATATACACATGTGGTGACACTGGGGTATTTATGCCAAAAGTATAATAAAAATCATAAATCAAAAAAAACTTATTTGAAAATCTCTCAATTTCAAATCTATCTTATTATAAAGCAGCTCTTAAACTGTAAATAAATAAATAAAAATAGTTTAAACCTGACACTTATCTGCATGTTATTTGAGCAGCTAACCCATAAAGGTGTAGAAATGGCAGCGCTACAGTCTACAGTGTTCTAGTTACAATACAGGGAATCTGGGAGCGTCAGATCTATGCAGCAAACGCCACCCAGCCAGCTGCAGACTGGCTCAGAAAAGCCCCTCTCCACTCTCTGATTTCATGTAACCATATTGAGCCTCATGTCAGAGAGCAAAAAATATTCTGCATTCCCAAAAATACCCTGACAGCAAAAGCACTCTATTCAAAGCGACAGGACACGTACAGTGTATGAGCTTCAGAACTATTCATTCATATGAGCACCTGAGACATGTCCATTACCAAATACATTGTCCAACAATCCATCAGACCACTGTATTTTTCTTTCAACACTTCACTTTGATCACTCATCTACTGCTCCAGCGGAATGCGTTCACGTGAGAGAAACCTGTTTGAACTCTCATATCAGTTCGGATGGGAATTGTACCTGCCCTTTCTGGCAACCAACGCACAGTAAGCACAAGAGATCATGACGAGCCAGATAGCCATTCTGCCGAAGGGGAGGCAGCAATAGCTGAAGCTCCCGATATAACAGACTGACCTGGATCCTTTTTCAGCACAGAGAATGTGGGGGTAGAAACAGCCTCAGGCCTCTAGAGTCAAGCTCAAACTCCAAGTCTCCAAAAGGCATTCTGTCTTGAAAGTAAGAGCCAAACGCCCTGCTTCACCACTTCACGGCTAACTGTTTTTATCAAGGTGTTATTTTGTAGAGTAAACCCCTTTGCATGTAACTGAAATATGCCTGTTATTTACCAGTTACAGTACTGTTCAAAAGTTTGGTGTGTAAGATTTTTTAAATATTTAAGCAACCTTATGCTTATCAAGGCTTATATGACCAAAAAATACAGTAAAAACAGCTAGTATATTGTAATATTTTTTAAAATGTAATTTATTATAGTGCTGACAAAGCTAAATTTTCAACAGCCATTACTCCAGTTTTCATGATCCTTCAGAAATCATTCAAATATGCTAATTTGCTGCATAAGAAGCCTTTCTTATGTGCTGCTTAATTTTTTTTTCATGATTTGATTAGAAAGGTCAAGTAAACTATATTCATTTGAAATAGCATATAAAATTATAAATGCCTTTACTGTCAGTTATGATAATCTGCATGCTAATCAGCAAGCATGCTGAATAAAAGTATTTTTTATTCTTGCTAAATAAAAGTATTTCTTTACTTTTTACGTTTGTTTGTTTGTTTGTTTGTTTGTGCTTAACGCCACACCAGCATCTGTGGCTATTTTCATGACAAGAAAAATTTATGGATAAATTATATCAGGTTTTTGCTAAAAACTCTAAAACTGTATTTGGCTTAACTCTGTTAAAAATCTCTTCAAAAGAGTTAACTGAATAAAAAAGTTCTCTCACGGGGTTAAAACCAGCAGAAACTAATAAATTGTGCTTTACAATAATAAGCGACAGTCCACCCCAAAACCAAAATTGTCATACTTACTCACCTTTATTTCAGGACTTTTTTTCTTCTGTGGAACACAGATTTTTTTTACTCTATACAAAAGAAGTGAATGGGCTCCGGTGTTGAATTCTTCACAATATCTTATTTTGTACACAAAGTTACAGGTTTGGAATGATATTAGGGTGAGCAAATGACAGAATTTTAGTTTTTGGGTGAACTATCACCTACAGACACAAATTTGAGCTATAGTCAAATTGTAATTGGCTGTTATCACAGGTAACCAAGGTTCTAAATTCAAAGGGTTTCTGTTGAGGTGAATCACAACCAAACATAAAGCTTTACTAAAACTTACGAAGCCAAACTAAACAATTAGGTATTTTCACTCATAATGAAGGTGCAGAAGTGAGAGACAAAACAAGGAAAGCAGAGTTCAAAAAGAGAGAATGATGACAGGTGTAGTGTTTTATCAGTTGCTGTTGGCAGTCGTACTCAGAAATCACTGGTGCTAAAGGATGTGACACCCGCATACCCAACGACACCCCTGCTAATTATAACCGCTGCATTTGAAGAGTTGCAGTCAGACTGCCACCTCAACTTTGTGTGAATATTAAGTGTTCGAGTAATAGTTAAAATTAAAATTGCCAAATTAAAATTCTGTTATCATTTACTCTCTCATGTTGTTCCAAAACCTGTACGACTTTATTACTTCCGTGCAACACTAATTGAGTTTAAAAAAAAAAAAAAAAAAAAAAAGTGGATTAGCTGCATTCTGTTTAGAAGACTTGTCATATAGACAAAGAAATACTAAAAAGTGTTTTTGTTATTTCTAGAGCCTGACAGCCCATGCTCATGCATTTAGTGTGAACATTAAGCTATGCTTTTTTATTCTGTGTATAATAAATTAGGTTTGATATGACATGAGGGCTTGTAAAACATCTAATCAAAACGTCATACATTTATGCAATAATGTGGCATTCAGAATGCTAGGAATTTAAAATTTTGTGATCTTCTTTACACTGACTCAAAAAAGGGTTCTAGTAGTTCTCTGGAATGCAAAATGGAAACTTCTACACTTGTCCAAGATGGGACTAGATTCGGGCAGAACATGGCAGGTGTGCTAAGACTCATTTGAATGCACTCACATACATTTGTACACTTGCTGCCACTTCTGTTCAGCAATAAACAAACAAACAAAAAAATCCCTTCAAAATACCAAGACTGCATGTGGTCCAAATTTACCAAGGCATACACTAAAAAGAACAAGTAGTAAGATTTACTTATTTTTTCTTTTGCAAGGAAATAAGTCAATTTAAAGTTGCCGGTTAGAGTTTAATGATCATTTCTACTAAAGTTAAATCTGCAACACTCAAGTACATTTCACTCAGTCATGGTTTATAAAATTAACTTTAACAATGTAGCACAACAAAAAAGCATGTGGTTGCCTTACAAACATGTAAGTAAGCAAGCAGACAGCTTGTTATCTTTTTAAGAAAATATGTCCACTCAATAGAATTATTACCCAAATAAACACAGAGACCTCAATACTTGGTACACCATACACAATGACGGTAACAATCAGTGGATAGTGTTTGAGTATGAATGGGTCATTTTGAGTAGAAAATGAACTCCAGATGTCACAAAACAAGTTACTAAACCTAACAACAAAAGCAAACATAAAACAGTGTAAATACAACTCGAAAACAGTGAAAAATGTAACCTTTTTAATTATTCATGCCCCAGTGTATGATGGTAAAAACAGGATCATAACTTTGATATTTACTTAAAGAATCCTTGTAAACATAAGCAACAATTCCAAGTAAAATATACTTATAAGTTCAGACTTTAATTTCTACAAGCTTTGATTGAGTACTAATTTAGAATTTACTTCAATTTTTTTTTATTCTAGGCTGCACTAAATTATTTAATGTAGAAATTACATTTGTTTTTAATTATTTACTTCAGCACAAAATCATTTTTATCAGTGTACCATATATACACTTACTGAAACAAAAACAAAAGTTTGGGACCAGTAAGATTTTTTTAAAGAAATAAACAACAAGGATGATCAAATGTGACTGTTTAGACATTTAGAATGTTACAAAAGTTTTCGGTTTCAAGCAAATGCTACTCCTTTTAACTATTCATTAAGGAATGCTTTAAAAAAAAAAAAAAAAAAAAAAATCACGTTCAGTGAGAATCCTAAAAATCAGTATCACCATTTTCACAAAAATATTAAGCAGCACAACTGTTTTCAACAATAAGAAATGTTTCTTGAGCATCAAATCAGCATTTCAGAAAGATTTCTGAAGGATCATGTGACACTGAAGACTGAATAATGGCTACTAAAAATTCAGCTCAGCAATTAATTATATTTTAAAATATAATGCAAAAGAAAACAGTTAATTTAAAATATATATTAGAATAATATCTTAGGATATTACTTTTGAATGGTATAAGTGTTTACAATAAGTGGCAATTAGCCATAAAAAACATTCTTCTTAAATCAAAGCAAACATGCACAATCATATGCTTTGTTGGCTGAGATATAGCTCAGTCAACATCAATATAAAGAAGTGTATTACTAGCAGACAGGCCTCATTTCTCATGCAATATTGTTCAGAGAAGCAGCAGGCTTATCTGAACCCCAAGTGCTTGGCAAAATAAACAAAAAGGACTTTCCATGATAAGGAACTATTCATAATTTAAAGAAAAGAGAACGAATAAATGGACTGTTTGAAGTTCCATTATAAAAGAGCACGCTTTACTTACTGGTCTCATATGACATATGTCTAATTCTCTCTATAGAAACCAACTGATCCATAGCATTAAGGGAACTCTTTTCTTTATTTACAGTCACGTTTGGTGTGGACAAAATTCATATTTACACTGACCTCGCTCTGGTTTTGCAAAAGTAAATGATATTTTAAAGGTGACATTGGATGCAAAATTGACTTTAACATAATGTTTGCATATAAATGTCTTTTAGCAGTGAGTGTACACAACCACTCTACAATGATGAAAATCCAGTTTCTTCTTCTTTTTTTTTTTAAATCCTCAAAAACCTAAACAGCCTCAGTTATCAAGCTTTTTGATTTTCTGAACAGCATGATATCATACTGCTCAGGCCCCACCCACGACTGCTGATGGACTGTCCCGTATTAGCATATTTCCCCCATTTAAAGACATGTGCCAAAATGTCTCACTGTGTTAAAAAGATGTTTTTTTTTTTACATGAACTCATGAATTTTAACCAAATATCTGCATTTCATGAAGACCCTACAGAATCAAACCAACGGGCATCCGATGTCCCCTTTAACAAAGAATATGTGGGACATTTCTGGAGTGACCACAGAGCCAAGTGATGAGTCGCTAACAGCAGGTCAATGAACTTGTTCACTTATTATACAGTGTACACTCATCCTAAAAACACAAGGAATGACCCATGGGCAAGCTACCATTAAAAGTGACGGCCGTGATAAAAAGCAATTGCAGTTTATCAAAAGGACAGCAGACAGTACTCTACTTGATGCCTTTTCCTAAGCTACTGGATTGATCAGCATCAGCAGTCCACCAGCCGTCGATCAGCCTGTACACAGTAAGCAGACCTGTCTGCCTCCATGTCAGACACTGAATACTGCAAGGCGAACTTAAGACTTTAAAAGCAAAGTAGGTCTACAGTGCTAATAAAAGGGAAAAGAACAAAAATAAAACACACATTTCTACAATACCATGCGTCTCAAAGAGAGATTACAAGCGCTTAGCGAGGAGGATGAGTTACACTGACTCATAAAAATGCTTAAAAACCTTTCGAATGTGCTGCATACATGAACCTTGATGCAATAGAAAATTCACCTGACTGCCACTAAAACTAAAACCAAAAAAGCAGCTTGTAATTAGAAATTTAATAATTTGTAATTAGAAATGTTCAAAGAAGCTCTCATACAGCTGAAGTCAAAAGTTTGCATACCCCTTGCAGAAACTGCAAAATATTAATTATTTTACCAAAATAAAAAGGGTCATACAAAATGCTTATTTTTTTTTATTTAGTACTGACCTGAATAGTAGTACTGAACATTTCACATAAAAGACATTTACATATAGTCCACAAGAGAAAATAATAGTTGAATGTATAAAAATAACCCTGTTCAAAAGTTCACACACACTTGATTCTTAATACTCTGTTGTTACCTGAATGATCCACAGCTGTGTTTTTTGTTTAGTGATAGTTTTTCATGAGTCCCTTGTTTGTCCTGAAGTTAAACTGCCCGCTGTTCTTTAGAAAAATCCTGTAGGTCCCACTGATTCTTTGGTTTTTCAGCATTTTTGTGTGTTTATACCCTTTCCAACAATGCAATGACTGTATGATTTTGAGATCCATCTTTTCACATTGACAGACTCATACGCAACTATTACAGAAGGTTCAAATGCTCACTGATGCTTCAGAAGGAAACACGATGCATTAAGAGGTGGGGGTGAAAACTTTTGAACAGAATGAAGATTATGTACATTTTTCTTATTTTGCCTAAATATCATATTATTTCTTTTAGCACTACCCTTCAGAAGTTACAGAAGATACTTACATGTTTTCCAGAAGACAAAATAGGTTAAATTTACCCTGATCTTCAAATTCAAAAAGTTTTCACCCGCCAGTTCTTAATGCTTCGTGTTTCCTTCTGGAGCATCAGTGAGCGTTTGAACCTTCTGTAATAGTTGCATATAAGTCCCTCAGTTGTTCTCAGTGTGAAAAGATGGGTCTCAAAATCATACAGTCATTGCATTGTTGGAAAGGGTTCAATTACACAAAAATACATAAAATGCAACAAAAAAACACATCTGTGGATCATTCAGGTAACAACACAGTATTTAAATATCAAGTGTAAACTTTTGAACAAATCCTTTTTATAAATTCAACTACTATTTTCTCTTGTGTACTATATGTAAACATAATTTATGTGCAATATCTTATTCAGGTCACCACTAAATAAAATAAAAAACAAAACAAAAAAAAAACAAAAAAACAACAACATCATCATCATGCACTTTGTATGATCCCTATTGTTTTAGTAAAATAATTAACATTTTGCAGATTCTGCAAGATTTATGTAAACTTTTGACTTCAACTGTATATAGCACACTTGTATCAACTATTTAATGAAAATTAATTAAAACATCCCTTGTCATAAGGTGTTTCAGTGTTTAAATTGCCAAGAGAATAACAAAGCAAAAAAAGTAGCATAATGTCAAGGCATGTGGTAACACTATATGGGGTCGTCAGAATGGAAATCTGCCAAAAAAATAACATTTGATAGGATTTTCAACTAAATTTAAGCATCTCATTAAGGAAGTAATATACAATCTTACTGGCAATAAAAAATATACAAATATCAAACAATGTTTTGTTCAGTAAGAAACTATAGTCACTACATGGTATAAAATTACAGCATTGAACAAGTATTGTATAAAGCCAGCATACAAAACAAACATACTTGTTTATTTAAAACCCTTACTCCAAACCTAAGGTAGCCCCCTTACTGCTTGATTTTGTTTTCAAATCAGCAAACATCTTTAACTTAAATATATGCAATTCAGCAAATGAATGAACAGCATATAAATTAGTTAAAAAGCTGAGTAATGTAATCAAAGACAAACAAAACATCCAAAGAACAGTTTAGTCTCCACAAGTATACATTTACAAAGCTCTGAGGGGATGTTTAAATGTGATGACACAGAGGGGTGTGGCGTCAGCATGGGCTCCATGTGTCTGGACCATCACAAAAGCATTTTATCCCACGGCTGAGACTGAATGTGGGTAGTTGTTTTAAGAGTGTTTTAAAGGTTTAAACAATGTCGGAGTATTAAAATTTGCGGAAATGAAAGGTTTATGCGGATTGAGAGAGCAATGCCTGGAAGTAATATTCAATTATGAGTCAGTCCTCGAGTTTATGCTTATTGTTGCGATTTAAGCACACAGCTAGTTAATTGCTCTATTGAAGTGCTAAAAAAGTAAAATATTTATAAAGCGTCCACTATTTTTAATTTGAACTGAAAAGTGGTAAAGTTTTATCAAACACAGTATGCGCTGAATATGGCGGTTTCTAGTTGGAAGTTAAGCATCACATTCAGATAAGCAATGTAAGCCTTTCCAAGTTTGAAATATCAAAAAAAAAAAAAAACTAGATTTTTTATATATCCATTTTAATTCACCCATAGCCTCCTCGGTCTCGTCAAAAACGAGAGCGAACACAAACCACCAAACACGAACATTTGCCTTAATGCAAATATCAGTCATCATCCGTCTTGCTGCATTTCAGAGACAAACGTTTAAGTAGTTAAACTTACCAATTGCAATGCAGATACCCACAATGTTCCCATCGATTAATGTACGCGTGAATTAATTCTCCTCATTAGCAACTGGTGAAGCATGTGTATCATGTCAGATGAGCTATAAGGACTCTATGCACGTCTCTGTCCAGCACACACTGCTTATTTCCACGCACCTCTAAATCCCAATCCATTCAACACTGCATGTGAGATCGGTCTTGCAGTATTAATACATAACACATTGAAACACACAGCGATCGCGGATATATCTGTGCACAATTCGCCGAACACTGAAATCTGAGCACACTGGATCTTACCGGTGAGTTTGTTTACCGCAGTTTCATTGCAAGCTCGCAGCCGCTCGATGCACAGTAAACTACGGTCTTGTCCTGCCTCTTTGGAGTAAATCCCTTCTCGGCTTACGGAATTTACCGAGCCCAGCCGATGACTAAAGGTGGGACTAGAGGAAATGCGTCATACAGACCGGAATTCAGGGGGTTGTAGTCCTGATGCCTTCTAACGTTACTGCCCAGTCCGTTTTTTAATGGTAAATTATTATATTTGAATATATACTACCAGTCAAAAGTTTTTGAACAGTAAGATGACAGTAAGTCTCTTCTGCTTACCAAGCTTCCATTTATTTGATCCAAAGTACAGCACAAATTGTAAAATTTTGAAATATTTTTACTATTTAAAACAACAGTTTTCTATTTGAATATACTTTAAAATGTGATTTATTCTTGTGATCAAAGCTAAATTTTCAGCATCATTACTGCAGTCTTCAGTGTCACATGATCCTTCAGAAATCATTCTAATATGCTGACTTTGCTGTTCAAGAAACAGTTATTATCATCATCATCATCATCAATATTTAAAACAGTACATTTTTTTCAGGATTCTTTGATAAATAGAAAGATCCAAAGATCAGCATTTATCTAAAATAGAAATCTTTGTATAAGCTATACCATTCAAATTATTATTCTTTTTTTTTAAATTTAGACTTTTATTTAGCAAGGATGCTTTCAGATAAATGCTGTTCTTCTGAACTTTCTGTTCATCAAGGGAACCTGAAAAAATGCTACACAGCTGTTCAACATAATGATAATAATAATAATAATAATAATACATTAGCAGCACATCAGAATATTAGAATGATTTCTGAAAAATCATGTGACTGGAGTAATGATGCTAAAATTCAGCTTTGAAATCACAGGAATTCATTATAATTTTAAAATATATTAAAATAGAAAAGAGTTATTTTAAATAGTAAAAATATTTCACAATTTTACTGTTTTTGCTGTTTTTTGGATCAAATAAATGCAGGCTTGGTGAGCAAAAGAAAGTTCTTTAAAAATCATTAAACAATCTTCTTTAAATAACCCTTATTAAAAACATTCTGCATTGGTTTTTTTTTCTTTCTTTTTTTTTTTTGTTTTTACATTTTTCCTTTTTTAAATTCTTTTTTTTACTACTCTTGCGGAGAAATTTGGCCTGCACAGCGTAGGGAATACGTAGACCACACGTGCCACAAATTTTCTTAGACATAAACATGAGCTTGACAACTTTAAAATAGCCGTCAGTCCGTTTGTCAGTTTATTTCTTGATAGCCATAATATTATCAGTTAAATTACAAGTATGATTACACATTTACAGCATCAAAGAGAAAAATGAAAATTATATAAGACAGAGAGAGACTCTCTTTCTTGCTCTATCATTCTCTGTTTTTAATGTGCATTTCTAAATCATTTTGCTAGTTTTAGGGCATCTTGCCTGCTTGATTAAAGTGGTGGATTGTGTGGTCAGGCACCTGGAATGTATTATAGACATGTTGACCCAACAAAGCTCAAACAGGGGTGAGCCCACAACAGCATTCCACACATTCTGTTGAGAACACCACCTCTCCTGTCCTAAAAACTCAAATATGCAATTCCTCTCTGTCATCCTCATAAAATATGTGGCTTTTTCAATATATATTTTGACAACAGTGTTATCATAAACCTTTTAAGCATTTCTGCTGATATTCATTGCTACAAAATGTACTTTGACTATCAGACCATTAGGACACTTTAGCTTGTCTGTAAGTGCCTAAATGCTGCTCTCTATGGATTGAAGTGTGGTATTACAACATTGTCAGGGTTTTTGTTTGTTGTTTTATTATGATGTTTCCATGAGTTTTTCTTTCCCTGTTCCTTTCTTTCTTTTTTCTTTTTCTTTTTCCCTCTGTCTCAGAATATATGTAATTTTACTGATACTTTGCATCTTTGCATTTTGTCTGATATGTGCCTTGCTTAATACTTGTTTCTGAACATTTATCAGTGCCATTGTAGATGCATATTCTGTTTAATATGTTCAAAAATAAATAAATAAATAAAAAGTTTCCAGGAGCTGTGGCTCCTTCATGCTGTTATTCTCCACCATGACATGAGCAAAAAGTCTGAAATGATGACTTGATGTAAAAAAAAAATGTAATTTCTTAATTAATCAATAATTCACATCAAGGAATATTTAGGTGCAGTCCAAAGGCTTTAGAGAACAGGTCCATATGATTATGACTTCATGGGTGTAGTAGAAATGATAAACAAATCAAACTAAACTATCCCCATATTGGACAATAAAGTACATTCTATTTATCTTAATGCAGTTGGGTCGCTGTTTTGTTGGAAACGAGTTGCGATCATGCACCCTTACTTTCCTATTCTTGGTATAGCCTATGTTTGTGTAATGACTTCTAACTTTAATATATCTGTCAAAAATTGACCCAAATGAATGTCCGAGCCTGTTGGAACTAGTCTGTCCTTTGTTTTATTGACATTTAGAATAAAAACGTAAAATATGCGTTTCTCTGAAAATGTACGAACTGGTTTAGTTTGTATTTTTACTTGAAAGTCATTCACCCGTAGATGGGGCTGTTGCTCTCATCTTTCCCTTGAATAATTAAACGCCAGCTGTCATTTCCATAATAATGAACTTGGTGGGGGAGAATAGGGTTGATTTGTTATCATTCAAAGCCCCACCCAGATTCTTTTCTTTATAATATACATGTGGCTAAAAAACAACAACATACACAAACAAACAAAACAAAACTGTAGAGCAGAAGAGAACATAGATAGAAACATTACATAAGCATGAGAAAGCTTTTCATTATCACGTTTTATTTATTCTATTAAGTACTCTTTCTAAATATATGAAATGTGCAAGAAACTGTTCAGTAGGGTAGAGTGGGGGAGAACGCCCCCCTTATGGACTGTGTAATTTTTTTCTGTGAAACAAAAGATAAATGTGTTCAGAAAAGTTATTATAGTTTTAGTGACAGTGACATCAGTTATAAACAAAGTATGGAAAATGTCCAGAGTTTTCATGTTATTAGATTTTTAACAAAAATTAAATTTGTACCAAGGGAGACAAAGCTATTTGCTTTAAACGTTTACAGCAAAATCACAGTACAGGCAGTTTTAGCTTAAAATTAAAAATAATATAATCAATAATTATGAATTACAAAATTATAATAGCTTTTTTGAAACATTTTGTTAGCTAACTGATGTTCACTTGAGGTTTTTAAATATAAAATTCAAATATTTTTATTCAACCAACTAGTTAGAATTCATTTGATGGAAAAACAAAGGATTTGATGCTCAGAGCAGAGTAACAACAGCATTTTACTCTACCTGGCTGGGGGGAGTTTTACCCCACTGATTGTGTTTGAGAAAACAATTAAGTCATTCTGAAAATATAGTTATATTTTTATTAAATAACACATACTCCCTATCTACAGGCCCTACTGCTCTCATATCATATGTAACTGTGATGTTCTACAAAACAACAAGCTTTAAAACACTTTTTTTCTTAATGCTAAAAAATAAGATCATTTACGTGAAATCCGTTTTCTCTCTGGTATATCGCCAGTGTAAGCTTCATGTTGAAAACTTCTACATCAATCTTGTCAACATAGTCCATATTAACAATAAAAATGTATCTTGATTTCATCTTGTGGTTATTTTGGGAAAAACAGTAGGGGGCGTTTTACCCCATGGGGGCGTTTACCCCCACTCTACCCTACTGTTTTATATACTGCTTGCAGCATCCTGCATATTACCTTTATGTTTTTTTTCTTACAATATGAATAGTTATTAAATGTTTTCTTTTTTTTTTTTTTTTTTATTTGATGATTAATTATTTACTTCTAATATAATGGTTCGTGGTTAAATTATTTATTATTTATTTTTTATATATTTTGTTAATAAACATCCATACATGCAATATAGATCCTATACCAATGTCTGGAAGTCTTGTCTACAGAAAACAGGAGCTTATGTCTTTCAGTATCTGATTACAGCCTTGAGATTCTAGACAACATGTTTGGATTCAAAACATGTAGCACAAAGACAAAAAGCCACGTGTTTAAACATCACAAGATCAACTTGCAACCATATTCCCTGGGGACCACGTGGACCGAGCTGACTGAAGAGCTTGGAAACTTGTCCTTAAATGGAACCCTGCTGAAAAAAACTGCTAAAACCAGCCTAGGCTGGTTGGCTGGTCTTAGCTGGTTTAAGCTGGAAGTAGCTGGTCTCCCAGCCTGGCCAGCCAAGGAAGTGCCAAAACCCCTCTAAAACCAGCCTTGATGACCAGCTAAAATCAGCCGAACAGCCTAGACTGGTTTTAGCTGGTTTTTTTTTCAGCAGGGAAACCACAACCAGGGGATAAAGAGGAGAATGTGATGGATGCATTTGAGGTGGCAAAGGCCCATCCATCTTTATTTCAGCTAACAAAAAACTCTATGTCAGAGTAGTCCCTATTAATTCAACATATATCAGCAAATGAAAATCATTAGTCAATAACAGGCCTACAATGGGCCTATTTACATTTCGATAAATAGTAGAATGTGATAATCGTAAAGAGACAAATTAAAGTACACAGTAATTTTATGTCTTGCACATAAATAAATAAATGAATGGCTGCCAACTTTTGCGTTCAACTTTGGAGTGAGAATTCCCAGTGTTTTTTTTTTTTTTACTACATTGGTTACATTGATCAGCGCTACGAAAACACATTGTAAATAGAATCGTTTGGTGATGTTCAGGGCGCAAATACAAATGCTGAACTGAAGGTGCTTTTGACTGCGTGAGAAAATGGATGTGTGGCGTGACAGGGTGAGAGACTCTAAGTGAGTCTCAAGCTGAATGCGTGAGAGTTGGCAGCATTGTAAAAAATCTTATCTAGGCGTCTCTTATTTGAAAAAACAAATGAGTAGGCTACATTTTCACTTTGCCAACTTTTTTTGGGGGGGTTGAATGCTCTTGTATTAACTAGCCAGCCTGTTTATAATACAGTAATCGCAGCGACCCTTGATGCAGACAGTGTGAGTGGATCGCCGAATGAGTCGATGTTGCTGTATACGCCTGTCATCCAGGGAGGGAAGTAACCTTATCAAATGCGTATTGTGGCGTTTTAGCGCGTTATCTGCGACAGGGTCGCTGTCGTTTTCGACTCACCATGGTGTTCGAGTCTTTAGTCAGTGATCTCTTGAACAGGTTCATAGGAGATTATGTGGAAAACCTGGACAAGTCGCAGTTAAAGATTGGCATATGGGGAGGTAAGCGTTGATTCGTCAAAACAGCCCGTTAACGTTTGTTCAAAGAAACGATTGTTTCTGTTGTCTTTTGCAAAACGTCCTGTATTGATATGCAGTGCAAGCTAGATGTAAATTTAATGCGGTGTCCAATAATGTTTCTCTGGCTGGATTGGTTTCTGTTCTATAAGACTGGCAGTCTGTCAAGTTGCTTACGCCAAGGAGTAAACGCTCATTATTTATACTGTTTACTTTCATTATTTTTAGGGTTTCCGCCTTTTATTTTGTAAAAGGACTTCAGATGTCATCATTATTCAAGCCTCTTACTATCCGCTTAACGTTACATTTATATTTTATGAGACAGTTGTCCTATAGATAAGACACAGAAAATGGTTCTCAGCAATTAAGCTGAGCAGATGAATGTAGAGTCAGTTTTGCAAACACTGCTGTTTGTTCTCTTCTGTTGTCTTTTTGCAAGTAAACCTCAGGGTGAAATGAACCACACCTTCATAGATAATAATAATAATAATAAAAAAGTTTAATCATGTAATGATGTACAAGTGCTTTACACTTGCTCTTCAGAGTGTCTCATCGTTGGAGCCATAAGGAACATATTCAGAATGTCTTGGATACAGTTAAATTCCAAATACATGTTTCGAAAAACGTTTTGTGCTGTATGACTACAGATTTATCTCGATTGCCCCTATGACCCATATCTCCCCTACAAACTGCATTATAGAATTTAAGTATGTGAACAATTTTACACTGTGTAAAAAGTCTATTGGTGGGGTCATACACAATCACCTATCATGTCCCTGTGCTTAAACATTCTCTTTGTGGTAGACATATGTGTTTGTAGCTTTGAAAGGAGTGATTTATCAAATTGCTGTTTCTGCAGTGTTGTTAGTCACTTTACAGGATGTGTCAAGGCCGGAACAACTCCAACTAGATTCTTCCAGATAAATTCCAAGGATAGTTTGAAGCCATGATCGTTAGAATCATATGTTGGCATGAGAACAAAAAAAATCACCTCATGTTTTTTCCCAAATACATATCATAGATCCTACTGATCTATAAGCAAGTTTCTTTTTTCTTTTCTTTTTTTTTTTTTTTAATATTTTTTTTTTTTTTTTAATCAAAATGTCACAACATGCCATTTTAAATGAATCTTTCAGTGGAAATTGCAGACTTTTCTTTAGTGATGTATGCAGTACCTCTCCAAACATGCTTAAACCCTACCCCTGCCAGCTTACATTCGATTTGTTTACATTACATTTGTTTTTGAGTCCACATCTCAAAATTCAACCGATAGCTGATGTGTAGAACCAAGTCCCCAATCAACATCATTTCCTTTTTGATTATCCATTACACTTGGATTTACGCCACAGTACAGAATTAAAGATCTGTCACCACTTTCATTTCATTGGAAAAATAGTGAGCTGTTGTTTAAATTGAGAGGAGAAGAACAAACTGTTTTAGTATATTGAACAGTCAGCTTTTAAAGGTGTGACAGACTCCACAGGGGTTTAGACAATACTTGGCCAGATCAGCATGGGCACCCTGTTATTTTTTCAGCATGCCGTTTGATATGGTGACATCTTTATCCCAGCATCCGATAGGCTGCTCTGGTTGACATTTATTTCGTTTTTGCCAGGCCAATCCAATTACCGGCAGTGTCAAATATGGCCAGTCATATCTGTATTCAATTGTTTATGTATTTCCTATCTTTGACACTTTCAGAGTTTCAGATGTTTGTATGAATGCCTTTGAGAGATAGACCACATAATACATGTACAGTCTGCAATATACATTATGTGGCAAGCATGATATAAAATGTACAACACAGTGATTTTTATCCTTTTCTTTTTTAGGAAATGTGGTGTTGGAAAATCTGAGGGTGAAAGAAAATGCTTTGGTAAGTATATATTGAACAATATTAAGTTTAATTACACTTTATCTATAGATATGATGTCATGATGTCATGCCCTAAAATGTAGAATACAGTAAAAAAGAAATCACAAAACACATATTGAAGAGCTATATTTATCTTGATAAGAGAGAGTGTGTGTCTGTGTAAGCAACACTGTGGTTTGTGGTAGACTATGAAGCATCTGCTGAATTTAGAGTGTGCCAACACAGTGAGTTTTGCTGATGTTAACCAATGAAGTCATAACAACTAGTAGTTTTACTATGTGTATGTGTGCTAAATAGGATTTTTAATATTGTATTATTGAAATCTGCGTTTCAAACCTATTTCACCTATTTATTTTTGTTTTTTAGAGTGAGTTTGATGTTCCTTTTAAAGTAAAGGCTGGACAGATTGGTGAGTATCCAACTTTCACTTTATCAGGCAAATTATGCTCCAGGGAGCTGTAGCATGTGTAGTGTTATGGAAAAGTGCGAAATGTGTAGTTTTCTAATATTTGGGCTTGTGTGTTGATAACCTGTAACCAAGGAGACTGAAATAGAAAAAAGTTTCAGTGTTCAATTTGATGAATTGCACTTCCTGTTTTGTGTTGCTTTAGACAGATTATGCTGACTGATTAAGTTTTGCAGTAACAGTAAAATCAAAGTGATTTTATTTCACTGCCTGATGTTTGTTTGGAGAGATCACACTCCAAATATAATAAAGACAGCAGAATAGTAGTAAAGTTGTAATATAAATTTCAAAATAGTAAAATGAAGTCTGTGTTCCTAGTTTTTCCTCAGTAGATTTGAGATTTGAGTTGAAGCAATTTTTAACAAATACTTCTATTCATGAATAATCACGTAGGAGCTGGAAGTTAAAAATATCATAAGATTAGGTAGGGTGTGGAAGCAATATGACACTGCTGTGAAACTTTTTATGCCTCCTCGACTTTTTAAAATGCTTTGTAAGAATAATTTATTTCAGAAAAGTTGTCATATGCTGTTTCTTTAATTCAGCAAACATCACAGCACAGATGTCTTGCCAATAAGAGGGAACTTGTTGAAAACGGGTCATGTTATCACATGATCCAGTCAGATGACTTTAAACATCTGCTGGACTGTGTGCCAAGATGTCAAGCAGTAAAAAGTAATTGGTTAACAAGAATGACATGCTAGTCTGAGTAACTGTGAAATTCCCTCCATATCTTTTACATTTGACAAAATCTTCATTCAAAAAAGATCTACTTTTAAAACATCTACTACACTACAACTTATTTTGCAACCCAGTGCTGGGTAAATATTGGACAGAACACATGCTGGGTTATTTTGACCCAGTTGGTTGGGTTAAATGTTTATACCAAGCATGCTGTGTTGTTTTATTTAAGTCAACTATTGTTTAAAAATTATTAAATTGTACTGTTGGGCGATATGCTCAATTTTCATAGCGTCCTATCGTCAGCCTGTGAGATCACCGATACATGATATTATCATACTAATTTATTTAATTATTTCCCTACTTGGTTTCATTGCCGGCAAATGAACCAACACCAGCATAAGGCTAAAAGCAGTCTAATGTTTTCAATATGACTTTATTTGTGTTTAACATGATAACAATTTAATAGAAACATTGTAAGTTACTAATGCTAACATTTCCTTAGTTATTCAAAAAAACAGCTACAATAAACAAGCAAAGAACATTTACATTATCAAAGAACATCATCACTGACTAGCCTAGACTAGCACGAGTTTATGCACTTTAAAAAACACTCCTGGTACCAGAAGTAAATACAACAGTTACATCACTGTATGATGAATACATTGTTACCCCTTATTTACACTGCACACGTCTGTGGCGAGAAGAGGGGCCGTTCCCCAAAACAAGTTACTGTGCCCCACTTTTCCATCCTCTCCCCTCCTTGCTGAAGAGGATCGATTCTAAAAGTGAAAGTCAAACCAGAAATACAGTTCGCATAAGAAAGTGATTGCGCACTTTCTTACAGCAACAGGCGATATCTCTGACTATCGTCGATACACAATACTATCGTACATCGGCAACCCTATTATATTGCTATCTTAAAATGGCTGGAAATTAAAAATCAAACACAGAATTATTAAGGCAAAAACGACAAATTGTATTTATTTGGGTGAATACAGCAAAGTTTACAATATTACATACAATTAAACCTGTTTAACAAGCATTTTAGAAATAAAAAAAATGAACATATAAAAGTAGCATTTTAATTTAAGTGTATTCAACCATTCTCTTTAATCAGTTTCAATCAATAGTGCTAATTCTCTTCCATCATGCGAAAAACAAACGAACGCTGCTGACGCAGTTTTTGTCTGACTGATGCAGCTGACTGACATCTCCTCCTGGTATGTTACGTTGCGCAAAATAATAGAAATTACAGGACAATAATAACTTTATAAATGAAATAAAATGTATACAACCCTTTATTTTGCTGAAAAAGTGCACAGCGGTACAGAGAACCACTCTCTCCCGTAGAGGACACAAAAAGCCCACGCTCTGACTGTAACGCAACAGCTGGCTTGTTTCGTCAGAAACAGGCTCAACCCAGCAGCTGGGTAGAAAAAATATATCAGAAGTTTAGTTACAAAAAAACTACCCCGCACCTGGGTAAAAAATATTGAGAATACCCAAATAAAATGACCCAAAAAAGGTTAAGCCAGGATTTGGGTTAAACAAAAATATCCCAGCGTTTTTTAGAGTGCAGAAAAGCTACCCAGCACCTGTGTAAAAATATTAAAAACAACCCAACAAAATGACCCAGCAGGCTGAACCCAGCATTTGGGTTAAAAAAAATAACCCAGCATTTTTTAGAGAGTAGGTGTCTTTTGATCAAGCATGTATAACAAGCAAAACATTTGTTATATGTGCTTGATCAAATGACATCTAGCCATAAATTCTCAAATAAATCTTGATCTGTAATGCAACAAATTTCATTTTTCATATTTTTCTAAAATGATTGATTCCTTTCCACGGTTTTCAAGTTTTTTACATCTGCTCTCATTTTTGGACAAAATGATTTTTCCAAAAAGACTAACAAGTCATTTTAAACAAGTCTGGCTCTGTTTCTGCCTAATAACCATGATTGTATTGTACTTTACTAATGTGTATCTTACTTTTAACTGAGATTCATAGAATAACATCCAAAGGATCTACATTCATGTAATTCAAGTGCTTTTATCATTCATTCAATTGAAAACGTCTGCTCTTAAGGTAAACTGACTCTGAAGATCCCTTGGAAGAACCTGTACAATGAAGCTGTGGTGGCTACATTAGATGGATTATACCTTCTGGTGGTTCCTGGTGCAAGTGAGTGCTTACAGTTTTTTTGTTTTTGTTTTACTTATAATGTTTCCATGTTTTCTAATGTGGTTTAAATTGTTTATAAATCCAGTCTAGAGCACCATGCTATTTATTTCATGGCATTGCAGTAATTTGTCAGCAAAATGCTTTCATTTCTTGTTATAACATCTCTCAGGATAACTGCATGATTTATTTATAACCTAGATGGATTCCTGCCTCTTAACTCAGGGGTGTGTAAGGTCTTGCATTATGCAATGTTTCACTAAACAACAAAAATGCAATTATTGGTCACAAAATATAATATACTTATAATAAATAATATATTACAGTTTTGATAATTTGTCCTAAATAATGCTTTTATTAATTGCTGTGATAAAAAGTACAGATCCCCGAAGAGTCCTGATAATAATTTGGATGTTATGCAATTTGTAACAAATGCATCATTTATTATCTTAGACTCATTTGAAAGCTATGAGGATGTTATTTTCTGCCTAGTATAGCAGCAGTTACAAATATATAGAATAACTGAATTTCTTTGATACAGTCTATATCTTCTATATCACCTGGGCTCCTATGACTGACATTGTCTTTTACATGTTGCAGCTGAGTCTAAGTTATTGTCCTCACCTTACAATGGTAAGCCAGGTTTAGAAGGTGGGTAGCAGGGTGGTGGCTTGGGACCTGGACCGTTAAGCCGCTCTCGTGTGTATCTGAATCTTTGATTATTATGGCAAACTTATATGATTTTAATGTTTAATCATGCAAATACAAGTGTTTATTTGCAAAGCCGTTGATAGCATGTGTTGACAGTGTATCAATCAAGAGTTTTGGGAGTGTTTGTTCAAATTTGGTATTGATCTTGGTAACGTTTTTCTTTCTGGATCTGCTTTATCTTGTTGACTGATCAGTTCTGTATAATGCATGTTCTGTAAGTAAAATGATTTTACTTTTTTTAAAGCATGAAAGTCTGCTACTTTCTGTCTGTCTTTTTGAATGAAGACAGTCAGCTTCTACATGCCAATCAAAAATTGTTGCTATTTGTTTTTTAAAGATATGCACAAGCTTTTCACTTTGGGAACATATGTGTCCATATGGTCTAAACTGAACTACTGAAAGATGTGCTGTAAAGTTTGATTGCCTCAGAATGACAAAACACCCAGTTTAGTGCAATGCTTGCAAAAGATACTTCTTTAAAAAACATTAAAAATAGTTAAAAAAAACTTTTAAAACTTTTGACTGGTAGTGTATATATGTATACTGAAAGCTTCAATACCTAGAAAAACTCCTTGTGTGTGCAAGCACACTTGCCAGTAAAGCTCTTTCTGATTCTGATAAATAGACTGTATTTCTAATGGATTGAATTGCCCCAGGAGCTCCAAAGTCCCTTTATTCTTGACCTTTTTTTTTTTTGTTTGGTCTGCTTCATAATTGTCTCTTTTATTACTCTATTACTCTAGTGAGGATAGATAAACAGTGGCAGCAAGTACAATAGCAGGCATTGTGATTTTTTTTTTCTCACCTGGATTGGTTTGAACCGGTCCTTCCTGATAGAGCTTCACCAATGGATTCAAAACAGAGGACAAACCTACAATGGAAATCTTAAGTCTGCTTGAATGAGCAGCATTAGACCTTAGCTACATATAAGCCACAGTGCAATGCGTGGGAGATGGTCATTGTAAATTACTTTTATGTTATTACATGGTTGACTGAGCTCCCAGTGTGTGAATGTTTGGTTTTCCACTGTACGTGTGTGCGTTTGACAAAAACAAAGTTAGGTTGCAGTAGTGAAAACGGATTAGTAATAAATGAAAGACGTCCGAGGTGTTCATGATATAAATGGTATCTGTAATGTTTGTTTGCCTCTAACTGTGTGTGTATTGTGTGTTTAAAGCGATTAAGTATGATCCAGCTAAAGAAGAGCGTTACCTGCAGGAGGCCAAACAGAAGGAGCTGCAGCGCATTGAGGAAACCCTGCAGCTGGTTGCACGCAGAGGTGAGAAACCCATTGTGTGTTTGTATCCGCAAGACGGAATGATCACTTGACCTTGCACATAGTCAATTATTGCATTAAACTTTGGCAGTTCTCTTCTTAAGCTCTCTGTACAATATAACTTAATAACAGATGATCATCATTTCATTTATTCCCATCCATTCATGCCATAATCAGTCTGTTTCAACTTCATTCATCATTCATTCCTCATTTATCTGCATTGGATCAGTTTATGATTTAGATCCGTTTGTAGCATTAACTTAAAAGAATAGAAATATAATATGGCAAACATTTAAGAACTTTCTCTTTAACAGGGCATGTGGGGTGAGTTGCTGTGTGCATGTAACAATATTAAAGCTGTGTGGAAAAACAAAAACAAAGAAACTTTGTTTCAGACCACACAAATTCTCTTGTAGTTTTTCAGGGACTGTCTAACCAGCAGCCTAGAGGTCCATATTATTAGAGGCACTTCTTCCTCCTAATTGACACTTAATACCTTTTTTTTTATAGCAGATTCCAAAATAAATATTTAGCCATCTTTTATACTGAACATTGTATTGTTATGATGTTCAAATAAAACAGTACAGTATACCGTACAAATGTTTGGGGTCTTTTTTTTTTTGGAAAGAAAATAATACTTTTATTCAGCAAGGATGCATTGATCAAAAGTGACAGTAAAGACATTTGTAATGTTGCAAAAAAATTGTTTTTCAAAAAATGCTGTTCTTTCGAACTTTCAATTCATCGAAAAAACTAAAAAAGTGTCTTGATTTTTAAAGTGTCTTAAAAAAAAACAATTTTCAGCATAACAATAACTTTGTTTCTTAAACATCAAATCAGCATAATAGTATGATTTAGGATCATGTGACTCTGAAGACTAGAGTAATAGCTATATTATTTAAAATATATTAAAATAGAAAACAGTTATTTTAAATTGTAATATTTCACAATAATATGGTTTTAATATTTTTTTAAATAGATTTATTATATCGCTTATTTATCTGTCAGTGGCCACAGAATAAAAGTAATGGTAACACTTTACTTAAAGCCTTTATAAAAATATAAAAATGTATTATTGCATATTATGAACAAAGGGTATAATGCATTATACCCTCTAATAACCATTTATAATCCATTATACATGAAGTATTACCAAAGTAATTTAAAAATATCAGTTTAAATATTTGTGCATCCCTACATTAATTTGAATCCCAACTTTATTCATGTATCAACCCAGCCATCCATCCGTCCATCCATCCATCCATACGTTCAGATCTCTATCCCTAACAGCTGTGTGTGTTTGCTTTGTGCTGCATCTGATGGACGGCAGGCTCTCAGGCTGGAGAGTTTGTGTTTAATCTGGAGAGTTATGTGTATAAGAATCCACCACGGGGTATGTACAGACCCATTCCTATAGAAGGCTAGTCATACTCCCGTCTCAAAGAGACTTTTTCTTTTTTTCAAGTGTATATTGAGGGTGTTTGTGTAGACATTTTTTTCCTCACTACTTGGTGTGCTTTGGAGTAGTTTCATGTTTATTTAATTGCGTGTGTTTATTGCTGCGCCATGGTTCTTTTCTACCTCACCAACTTTTCTCTCTCTCCCAATGCTGCACTCTGTAAGACAAAGGACGTAAGCTTAAAAAGCGTAAAAAACCCTTTAGGAGATCTAAAAAGTATGAGCATAAAGCAGGTGGGTGGCCTGTTGGGCGACTGTGATCGACTGTGATCGTGGCAAATATGAGCAAATATTTTCAATAGCTTTATTCTGCTTTTTGGACTAAATGTGTTTGCATAAGTTTTAGGCATTAGAATAACAAATGGCATAGAGTTACGATAAACCCTTTGTGTTTACTAAATTATTTTTCATTTCAGAGAAGCCACAGGAAGAAAAGAAGGACACATTTGCTGAGAAACTGGCTACTCAAGTTATCAAAAACCTCCAGGTTAAAATCACCAGCATTCACATCAGATATGAGGATGATGTAAGTGTTTCCTCTTCATGCATTTTTGCTCTTCAGTGATGTGTATTTTTTGAATGTATAACTTGCATATTAAAGGAGAAGTCCACTTCCAGAACAAACATTTACAGATAATGTACTCACCCCCTTGTCATCCAAGATGTTCATGTCTTTCTTTCTTCAGTCGTAAAGAAATTGTTTTTTGAGGAAAACATTTTAGCATTTTTCTCCATATAATGGACTGCTATGGTGCCCCGATTTTGAACTTCCAAAATGCAGTTTAAATACAGCTTTAAACGATCCCAAATGCGGTTGTAAACGATCCTACCCGAGGAGGAAGGGTCTTATCTAGCGAAACGATCGGTTATTTATTTTTTAATCTCAAACGCTCAACTTGTCTTGCTCTGCCTGAACTGTGTATTTTGGTTCAAGACTGTTAGATAATGTCAAAACTCCAATCGTATTTTCTCCCTCAACTTCAAAAATCATTTCAAAAGTCAGAAGTGCCGACCTAGTCTTTGCAAAGTGAACATGCAAAGAAGATCAAACACCCTTAACAAAAAAGGTAAAACAGTGACATAGGATGATTTTGAAGTTGAGGGAGAACATGAGATGGGAGTTTTTCGACATACCCTAACTGTCATGACCCGGAAAAAACAGAGTTCAGGCAGAGTAAGACAAGATGAGGGTTTGACATTAAAAAGTATATAAATTGTATCATTTTTATGAAAATAACCGATTGTTTAGCTAAATAAGACCCTTCTTCCTCGACTGGGATCGTTTGAAGCCACATTTAAACTGCATATTGGAAGTTCAAACTCGGGGCACCATTGAAGTCCACTATATGGAGAAAAATCCTGAAATGTTTTCTTAAAAAAAAAATTTTCTTTACGACTGAAGAAAGAAAGACATGAACATCTTGGATGACAAGGGGGTGAGTAAATTATCTGTAAATTTTTGTTATGAAAGTAGACTTCTCCTTTAATGAAGATTTTCATTTTCCATCTGTGCTTCAGGTGTCAGATCCTAAAAGACCTCTTGCTATGGGCATGACTCTTTCAGAACTCAGTCTACAGGTGCTCTCTCAAAACACATTCATATAAATGTCACACATGAAAGCTCATTTGCAATTACTATTTATATGAAATGAGCAGTTCTTATTTGCACACTGTGGTCTTTCAGTACGTCCTCAGTTTTTCTCTTTTATAGACAGCAGATGAAAACTGGAAGACTTGCATTCTGAATGAAGCAGCTAAGATCATCTACAAGGTAAACCACCAGAATATACTGTGTGTCTTATTTTCTATAATAATAACAAGATCTCACAGTACAACTGTGGTTGTGTGTCTAATGTGTGTGTCTGTATGTATCCTCTACATAAGCTGGGCCGCCTGGAGTGTTTTTGTGCCTATTGGAACGTGAACAGCCCAATCTTCTACAGAGGCTCCTGGGAGGAGATAGTGGTAATGTGCCTTTTATCTTTAACAGCCAAGCTATTATCATTTACTCACCCTCATGTTGTTTCAAACTAATAAGACATTTGTTCATCTTCGACACAAATGAAGCGATTTTTAATGAAAGATTTCTGTGCCTCTGTTTGAGGTCCATTACATCCAAAAATGTAATGCTGCGTAAAGACATTGTATAAGTAATCATGGGAATTGAGTGGTTTAATAAAAGTCTTCTGAAGAGACACAATCGCTTTATATGATTAACAGATTTATTCACATATAAACATTCATTAACGCTATATATACTGTACATTAACGCATATAAGAGCACATCAAATATGGTAAATGGAAGCTCACCTACGCTTGCTTGATGCACAAAAATCAATGGCTGCATTTACACACAAAAAAATCACAAAAAATCAGATTTTTTGCTCACATCTGACACAGTTTGAAATTTGTTGCACATGCACAAACACAGAAATCCGCACAAGTTCTGATTTTTTTATTTTTTGTTTTTAGCATCTGATCTGGTCTACTTCCAAATTTGAGTTTAGATTTTAATCAGATGCCTATCCGGTATCTAGACATCCGACCTACATCTAAACAAACATGTCCGATTCCCCTGTAGACCTTCCAATGTGAGGACGAGACAATTGCCCATAAAGATAGCGTTTTAATAGGTAAGAAATTGCACATTCAGGAGCTGGTTTTCAATCCCTGCCGCTGTGAATTTTATAAATACAACAGCTTCGTTGCTAAAAGCTACATTATGTTTTTCAGCAATGAGGTGAACTCGCTCATGCGTTTTCTCGCTCTCTCTCTCTCATTAAAGGATTAGTTCACTTCCAGAACAAAAATGTACAGATAATTTACTCATCCCCTTGTCATTCAAGATGTTCATGTCTTTCTTTTTTCAGTTGTAAAGAAATTATGTTTTGTTGAGGAAAACATTCAGGATTTTCTCCATCTAATGGACTTCTATGGTGCCCCCAAATTTGAACTTCCAAAATGCAGTTTAAACGCAGATTCAAAGGGCTCTAAAACGATCCCAGCCGTTGTTCTTGTTTGTCACGCAAGCATATTTGAGCTTCCACAAGAATCAATGAGGTTCCATATTTCCATGTTTTACTATATTTGATGTGCTCAGTGAATGTGTGCTGATCAATGTTTATATGTGAAGCAAAAATATCCCAGTTTTGATTAAAAATATATTCATTTGTGTTTCAAAAATGAATGAAGTTCACTGCAAATACTGAGGTGCTAGAAAGAAACATAATGAAATAAATAGTAAAAGATGATGACAAGAGTTGTGCTAATGTTTATAGCTTTATAGTTATAACTATTCATTTATGATCATATCAGGAACTGATATAGGTCATTGGTAAGTGCTATACTGAAAGTCTTTGATCTTGTTGACGTAAATTCAGCAGCTGAAAGCTGTGACGGTTAATCTATCAGTTGGTCTGAAGACTCTTAAGCTGGAGGCATCTGGGTAAAACATATCTCTGACTTATCAAGGCTTGTGACATCCAAGCAAGTCAGTAATGGTTGAGTTTGCTTGGCTCCTAGCACTTTTTATCTTTTAATCTCTCTCTCACATTTTTAATCTCTCTATATATCTGTTAATCTTTCTTAGTCTCTTAAAGTAGCAAAAGAGCTTGCTCTCAGTGGTTTTTGCAGTTTGCTTAACACAGACTGCCTCAACCAGATAACACAGACGTAACTAACTCTGTTCTGCATATGCTCTCTATCTACTGTATCTGTCCAGGCCTGAATGTGCTGTTCAACCACTATTAACTGCTACTTTATTAAATAAACATCCAAACTGTGACTTTGGTCCATCTTCTGTGTTCTACACAAGTCTGTTTTGAACATTTTCACTTAGGGAGGCAGGCTTTTATATAAATAAATAGACAGTATTTATGGTTGAACAATATATAGAAGTATCTGTATCTTAAAATGGGTATGAAACTGGCTTCATAGCCTTGCAGATTTTGTTTAGTTTGCTAAGCAAAATGATATATAGCAACCGAGTCTGTGGTTTGTGATGCGCATCCCTGTGTGGTCTTACAATCTGTGTGGGGGATTTTATACTTACTGGTCACTTTTGTAAGAGGCCTAAGTACACACTGAAATAATATTGTGTTGCACAAAGATTAGATCTTTGCTGTCTACCTCATTATGTGAGGATGTTTTTTTGGTGACATATAAAAAAGATTTTTTTGGCCCCTACAACATGCATACCTCCATGTTGTGTATGCAGTGAGATAACATACAAAATTTTATTTGAACCTGGAAATAGATTCAGCAGATTTCTTGGTTTATTTCATCAAATTACTTTTGTCAGTAGCACAATATCTCTTTGAAGTTCATTGGAATCATGCTAGATAACATGAGCATCACATCACATTAAAATAACTGGGAACACACTGAGAAAGTAAAATTTGGAAATAAAGTTTTCAGTTCAACTTTTTGTTTTGCAATGAAAAAAAAGAAAAGAGAAAGATAAGAAGACTCTAAGCTTTGGACCTTACTGAATGTATTTACATTTTAATATATTGCTAAATATATCTCAAAATAACTATGTTTTTTTTGTGTTTGCAGGACAAGCTAAAAGCAGGAATCAGCACAAAAAATGAGGAACTGCAAGGCTATCAGTACAGTATGTATTATCCATTATCCACAGAAAGATTATGGCTATATTTATTATTGTCTGGCCTGGAGCTTTTTAGTATAGCTTTGTTACTATGTTTTGGTGTCGTGCCCATCTGAAGAGGTGCTGAAAGAATAGACATAAAAAGAACAACATGGATGTTGAAAGCCTTAGGAGAAGTAAATATTAAATTGTAAATAGTAAAAAGTAATAATGATGTATCATCTTTGGCTGTTGTTTTTTCATACTTTTGATGGGTGTGTTTGTGTACCTGCAACAGCTTTATTTTCTTGTGCTATTTAAACAGGCTATGTGATCTCAAATGGCACACATGACACACCTTCTTATAGCAAACAAACTCTTGTAATCACAATGTGTACTATTTCTACTACTCCCATATTTACATATAATAGTGAAACCACAATTGTCAGTACAAGTGTTCATTCAGTTGCATTTAACGTGCATATGAATGCACTGAGTTTAGATATAAGAAGTGATTTTGATGGTTAAAGAATTTATGACCACCTCAGAGTTAGCATTATAAATCATGGCACCCATCATGACAACTCATTTTTTTCCTCACACAGTTTTCAAACCCATATTTGCCTCTGCAAGGATGTGCATCAACCCTAATGCTGAAGTTGAGCTGAAAACACCCAAAGCAAAACTACACCTTGAGGTTCAGAACATTGCAATTGAGATGACCAAGCCTCAGGTATAACAATATGGGTACCGTCATGTGTTTTAAGCATTGTTAAGCATAAACTACCATTCAAAAGTTTGGGCTTAGTAAGATTTTTGGACGTTTCTAGTACCTGTCTATGGTGGATCTGCTGGAGTCTATAGATTGCATGGTGAAGAACAGCCCGTATAGAAAGTTTAGGCCTGATGTTCCAGTCCAAAGTAATGCCAGGCAATGGTAAGTGCATTATGTCTTCATATAGTAAGATAATGTTTCATATGGTGATTGTTTGGATATTGGTGTTTCTAACATGGCTCTATTGATTGCTAAGGTGGAAATACGGCATCAACAGTATACTGGAAGTGCATATCAGGCGCTTTAACCAGATGTGGAACTGGAACAACATCAAGAAGCACAGGAACACACTGAAGGCCTACAAAGCTGCATACAAATTCAAACTCACACAGGGTAAAGTCCGAGAAGACACAGAAAAACAGATCCAGGTATTAACTATAGATGAATAGCTTATCCAGATAACATTATTGCATTTAAATACATCGGGCTATCAGGTATCACAACAAAGTTATGCTAAAATGCTAAAAAATTCTAAAATTCCAATTTATTTTTCAGTGTAAATTTTCATAAAAATTAATATGCTGATTGGTTCTACATTTATCTGTTGTGTTTTCTTCAGGAGCTGGAGAAGGTTCTGGATGTGTTCAACATTGTATTGGCCAGACAACAGGTTCAGATGGAGGTATGATGACATGCACTGCCCTTCAAAAGTTTGGAAACGGCCTAGAAAAGTGGGGTTTTGGACAATATAGGCATGAATCCTTTTTAATTTGTGATAATTTTGCACTGATAAGGGACAACACAAAACATTTTTTATTACATAAACAGTTTATACATAGAATTTTTTTTTCGATTCATCAAAATATCCACCATTAGCAGCTATTACAGCTCTGCATAATCTGGGCCTAAATTCATTGTATTCTAAACTTAATTCGCAAATTAATTGTTGAAGCTATTAAGGTGTGCTGACCCCAAAATCTTTTAAAAACCTGGGCCAAGTTTACACCAGTAACCAGGCATCACAGCTGGCAAAGAGGCATGTCTGACTTTGACATGTATATATTGTTATTATTATGTAATCAAAATGAAAATTATTATTGCTGGTCTTCAATGATAATGTCAACTTACTTTAATGTATTTGCACCAAAAAATAAGGATTTATGCTGATATCGTCCAAAACCACACTTTGCCAGGGATGTTTTCAAACTTTTGGAGGGCAGTGTATCAAACCAGAAACTTACTGGTGTTTCTCGTTGTTTTATATTTTTAATTCAGTCTAGTAATTTCACTTTCTCTCACCACAGGTGATTCGGTCAGGACAGAAGCTGGTTGCAAAAAAGGCTGCCACTCAGAAACAGAGTGGAGGAGGCTTCTTCAGCAGCTTTTTTGGCAAGAAAGAAGGGAAAAAGAAAGAGGAAGAGGAGGATAAAGAGCCTGAGAGTCAGTGTTTTATCTCGAATATATGCTAGGCTATGAGTAAAAGCATTTTAATGTACATCAGTGTTTACGTACATGTACTCTGCGTGTTAACAGGTATTGATTCCATCATGACTCCTGAAGAGAAAACGAAACTCTACACAGCCATTGGCTACAGCGGGAGCTCTCATAACCTTGCCTTACCAAAACATGTTAGTGGAAAATGTACTGCTACATGAAATTAATGACTGCTAAATTTCGATAATGTGACCGCACCTTAACAAAACAGTTTCACATTGACAAAACGTATATAAAATACAGTAGAAAGAAATTAAGTTTTTGAGGAAAACATTCCAATTGATAATTTTCTTGCAAAAATGAAAATGAATATACTTTTTAACCAAAAGTGCTCATCTTGCACCAGCTCTGCGATGTGCATCTTCATTTGCACATTTGCTTTGTAAACACTGGGTCGGTACTTCCGCCTACGTCACGCGTGACCTTTCTGACATGATTACATAATGTGTGAAGTTGGGCTGGTGCAAGACAAGCATTTGTGGTTAAAAAGTACATACATTTTTTATTATTTTAAGAAAATGACCGATCGTTTTGCTAGATAAGACACTTATTCCCTCGGTTGGGATCATGTAGAGTCCTTTATAGCTGCACTGAAACTGCAGTGTGGACCTTCGAACTGTTGGCCACTATATAGAGAAAAATCCTGGAATGTTTTTCTCAAAAACCTTTTTTTTGCAACTAAATAAAGAAAGACATGAAAATCTTGGATGACATGGGGTTAAGAAAACTATCAGGATTTTTATTCTGAAAATGAACTTCTTTAAGCATATCCTCCTTATTCTGGACATATACTCACGTTTATGTTTATTTATACATATGTGCAGTATGTAGCTGTGATCGTCAACTTTAAACTGTTGAGCACCTCAGTAACATTCAGAGAGGAGCCTGGCGTTCCAGAGATCCTCAAAGTGCAAATGATTGACCTCAGTACATCCATCTCACAAAGACCAGGAGCACAGGCCATCAGGTATGTACAGTAGACATTTATATATAGGAAAAACCTATAGCATTGGCCAGCAAATATATTTAGAGCCCTATGTAAAATATATGCTTCAGTTGTGGGAAATATGTGTGTTGTGTAGGGTGGAGGCTAAGCTGGAGCACTGGTACGTGACTGGTCTGCAGCAGCAGGGTGAAGTGCCATCTCTCATAGCGTCACTCGGAGACTCAGACTCCTCCTTGCTCAGTGTGCTCTTTGAGCTCAATCCAGAAGACAGCACTGCTGACCAGCTCCTCAGAGTCCACTCACAGCCTGTAGAGATCATCTATGATGCCGTAAGAAACACACAAACAAACTGTAATTCTACCTTGATAAAGAACAACCCAGTAAATTATTCTTGGTAAGCCTTTCTCTGCAAGCTTGTGAAAAAAAACGAGCTGCTCAGATTTTGCTCCCCCTGTCACTTCGAAATGGTATCTTCTTATATTTTTACCGCACGTTTGCACCTACAGCACCACTGGAGTTGTCAAAAGGTACCGGGTTTGGTACTTTCGGTACTGAAATTTTAAAAACTCCATTTCCCCCTCACATTTGAGCGCTGTTGAGCCGATTTTTAAACATTGCTGATTGGCCATAGTGTTCATAGTGTTCGTTTTAAAGCCGCGTGTCAGTGGATCCCTAATACATCTTTTCATTGTAGCCAATCACAGTCATGTCTGTTGAGCGTGTGAACACTATGGCCAGTCAGCGATGTTTAAAAATCGGCTCAACAGCGCTCAAAGGTGAGCAGGAAATGGACGTTTTTAAAATTTCAGTACCAAAAGTACCGAACCCGGTACCTTTTGACAACTCTAAGCATTACCGTTGTGTTTTCGCAAGTGACAACGGTGTACCAGTCCGCTTTCTGTTTGCGTGCTTCGGCTGTGTGCGCTCAGAAAACCCTGTATCAGAAGTTTAAACTAATATGTTTTAAAGCACATCATTTTAGTATGATAGACATGATAATCAAAACCAAACAGCCGAGTATCTGATGTACAAGCTTTAAAAGCTGGAAAAAGGGGCGGAGAGCAGCATCTCATTTGTATTTAAAGAGACATGCATGAAAACAGCATGTTTCTGCTTCCACTCAAAATAGGCATTTTCAAAATTATGTCATAAATGATCTGTGGGGTATTTTAAGCTGAAACTTCACAGACACGTTTAGGGGACAGCTGAGACTTATGTTATATATTGTAAAAAGGGGCATTTAATATGTAAATATTTAGACACATAGACTAAAAACTGCTCCAAAATACTGTTTGTTTGTCTGTTCTGTAGATGACTGTCATCAGCATCACAGAATTCTTTAAGACGGGAAAAGGAGTTGATCTGGAGGTCATCACCTCGGCCACACTCAGCAAACTTGAGGAGATCAAAGAGAAGACAGCCACTGGTAACCCTCTCCTCATTTCCCTTCATCTCCACAGAGATATGGTCACACTGAGAAAGCGTATGTCAGTAGTCATTTGTAACATGTTCCCTTTGTCTTTATCTGAACCTAGGCTTGTCTCACATTATTGAGACACGTAAGGTGCTGGACTTGAGGATTGATCTAAAACCCTCCTACCTGCTGCTGCCCAAGTCTGGATTCTATGATGGCAAATCAGACCTCATGATTGTTGATTTTGGTTACCTGCAGGTGAGGGAGAAAAGTAAAAACATGTTTAAGAGAGAACTGTTTCTTTCAGTAATGTCTGACTATAAATATATGTGTGTTTGTGTAGTTGAACAGTGTAGATCAGGGCACCCATCAGCAGGTATCTGCCAGTTTCTCATCACTAGAGGAAATCATGGATAGAGCATATGAAAGATATTCCTTGGAGCTTCGCAGTGTCCAGATACTCTACAGCAAATCAGGTAAAAAAACATGCAACATAATTGCTTATGTAATTGCAACTTTATTGCCACTTTTAAACTGTGGCTCTTTTTGAAGGAGAAAAATGGAAAAACGCTCGTCTTAAAGGCCTCACCCATCAGCACATCCTGCAGCCGATGGACTTCACACTTCAGCTCGCCAAATGTATGGTGGACAAAGACTCCCGTATGCCCAGGTTAGCGCTCACTCTCTATGTCATCGCTTTTATAATCCTCATACATGTGCTGAAGTCTGTTCATTTTCAGGTTCAAAGTATCAGGTGAGCTGCCGTTACTTCATGTGAAGATTTCTGATCAGAAGATCCAGGGTGTTCTGGAGCTGGTGAACAGTATTCCTCTCCCTCAGACTACCTCAACGGCCCCTAGCACTCCTACAGAAAAGGTCAGAAAACACATTGAAACTCCTCAAATGAAAAAACAGTCTCTCTGTATTGGCTGGTATGTTGCTTCCTCTCACTCTTAATAAGTCATGACTCATGAATGCTAGTTTCCTGGTAGGACGCCACAGGTATTTGATACTATTGTCACTGCTTTTTTTTTTTGAATGCCATGAATATTTCAAGCCTGTTAAACCAATTGCAGTGTACTTATTGATTTCGTAGTCACATGCTAAGTGCTGCTTGCTTTCATATTTAATTCCTGAAGTTGCTCTGTGAGCGTGACAGTGCAGTGTCAGTCTACACAGATTACACAACTCAGGAAGGACATTACCCACAATCAGCATCGCTGTCTCTCTGCCAAATGAGCCTTGTGCTGTATCTTATTAGAAAACTTTCTGCCTCAGCAAGCAAGAAAAAGCCCTTGCTAGTTTACTTTGCGAAGCAAATGTTGAAGGATGTTCTAGATATCATTATCTAGAACATTTAAATAAATAAATAATATACACTACCAGTCAAAAGTTTTTGAACTCTGAGATTTTTATTGTTTTTTAAATAAGTCTTTTCTGCTCTCCAAGCTTGCGTTTATTTGATATAAAGTACAGCAGTAAAATTTTGAAATATTTTTACTATTTAAAATAACTGTTTTCTATTTGAATATATGTTAAACTGTAATTTATCCCTGGTATTTCAAAGCTGAATTTTAGCATCATTACTCAAATCACATGATCCTTCAGAAATCATTCTAATATTCTGATTTGCTACTCAAAATACATTTTATTATTAATATGTTGGAAACAGCTGAGGAGAATTTTTTCAGGTTTCTTTGATAAATAGAAAGTTCAGAAGAACAGCGTTTATCTGAATGGTGTAGTTTATAATGTTACTAAAGTTTTTTTTATTTCAAATAAATGCTCATCTTTAAATCTTTCTGTTTATCAGAGAATCCTGAAAAAATGTACTCAGCTGTTTTAAATATTGATAATAATAATGTTTCTTAAATCAGCAAATTAGAATGATTTTTGAAGGATCATGTGACACTGAAGGCTGGAGTAACAATGCTGAAAAATTAACTTAAAATATATTCAAATAGAAAACAGTTATTTTAAGTAGTAAAAATATTTCAAAAGTTTACTGTTTTTGCTGTACTTTGGATCAAATAAATGGAGGCTTGATGAGCAGAAATAACTTATTTAAAGAACATTAAAAACTGACTGGTAGTCTATATACATAGAAAAATATACAATACCGTTTGAAACTTTGTAGACAATAAGATTTTGTTTTCAGAAATTATTTTTATGAATAATAGCTGAGTACTTTTATTCAGTAAGGCTGTATTACATTAATTAAAATGACTATAAAGACATTTATAATGTTACAAAAAATTAAAAATGTAAAGAAATGTTGTCTTTTGAACTTTTAGTTTCCACAAAAATATATAATAATAACAAGAAATGTTTCTTGGCACTACATCAGAATGATTATTAGAGTCATCTAATTATTAGATTTTTATGATTATTATAAAGATTTCTGAAGGATCATGTGACACCGAGGACTGGAGTAATTGCTGCTGAAATTTCAGCTTTACCATCACAGAAATAAATTACATTTCATAATATATTGAAATAAAAACATTATTTTAAATTGTTATAATATTTTAACATTCTTACAGTTTTTACTGTATTTTTGATCAAATAAATGCAGACTTGCATAGCATAATAGACGTCTTTCAAAAATGTTATATAAAATATTTTTGGTCAGTAATGAAATTTGTTTAAAATTTTATTTCAAAATGCTTTCACCTTAAAATGTTTTTTTTTTGTTCTTACAAAAATGTTACCTGTTGACTGCAACATGTTATGTTTACTGCAACCAAACCAATAAGACTGTAGCATAATCAGCTTCCTTTAACACATTTTTCCATGTTTAAATCAATTATACATATTTTCGTCAGATTTTCAATATTCAATATAATAGAAGAAATGTTGGTTAGTTTAATGTTGGTTGGGAGTCTGACCTTTCTGCACATGTACAGGAAGTAAACAGAGTGAGAAAATGAGATTTTGTTTATTTATATTTTCCTGTTGTTTGTATAATAATAATAACGATGATATCCTTATGAAGGTTTTGGGGATGCCGCTGTCTGATGCCAGGCCAAAGGTCTTGGGTTTAGACCCCACAGTTCTATCCTATACTGTTGAGTCAGGTCAGAATTCATCTAGACCCTTGTTTTTAATTGACTTTATTCATTATACAAATTTTCTCACTGTTGAATTTGTGCATGTGTGTTCAGACACTGATGAAGACATCAGTGAAAAGTCTACAGATGAAGACTCTCTCAGATCAACCTTAGAAGAGCTAACCGAAGTGCAGTTTCAGTTTGAAGTCAAAGCGGTACGTTCCTCTTCATCACTTCTTCATTCACACCATGACACAGCCATTTGTCATCAGTGGGCGTAAGAGCCCCACATTTCATAAAAAAACTCATTCGGCATTCCATCAGTTGATGACAATTATTTTGTGTATGATTCCTGTTCATGTTTGTGTTGACCATTGTGTGTTTCAGTGTGAAGTGATGTATATGTGTCTATATATATGTGTGTGTGTGTGTGTGTGTAGGTGTTGTTGGAGCTTACCAGGCAGGCCGCTCAGGAGGATGTCGTATTGGCTCTCAATGTGTCTCAACTGGGTGCCGAAGGCAAAATACGAACCTTCGATCTCACCGTCACATCTTACCTGCGCAAGATAAGCCTGGACTACTGCGAGATAAAAGGTACAGGCGCACACTAAGCGTGATCAAGCTTTTGTTGTTTGAAGTACTTAATGTTGGTTCAGGGATGCCGTTGCTCTCATTCTTGCGTGTGTGTGTGTGTTTCAGATGCGCAAAATATGCCACTTCATCTAATCACCTCTTCAGACAAGTATGGCTCTGATCTATTGAAAGTGGAGTACATCAAAGTAAACATGAACATTTTGCTTATCAAACACTCTAAAAAGGACTCTCTCAAACAGGTTGTTTTAGCTGAGTGGTTTAATTTGTGCTGCTCTTTTCTGTGTCCTTTAGGCTGATGTGAATGGGCCCAGCTTTCACACCTTATTTAATAATACAGAACAGACACTGAAGGTATGTTTAAGTTTACAGTTCCAAATAACTGAATGCCAGCAATCCTAGCATTTTTGTATATATTTGTTTGCTCATTTGATATATATATATATATATGTAATATTTTAAAATTAATCTACTATTTTTAAAATAATAATGTAATTTTTGGCAAAATAAATTTGAAAAAAAGTGGAAATATTTATTTAACAAAATATATACACTGCCGCTCAAAAGTTTTGGATCAGTAAGACTTGTAATGTTTTTTAAAGTCGTCTTTTATGCTTATCAAGGCTGCATTTATTTGATCAAAAATACAGAAAAAAACAGGAATATTACAAAATGTTATTACAATATAAAATAGTGGTTTTTATTTTAATATACTGTAAAGTATAATTTATTCCTGTGATGCAAAGCTGAATTTTCATCACTCCAGTCTTAAGTGTCACATGATCCTTCAGAAATCATTCTAATAGGCTGATTTATTATCAATGTTGAAAACAGTTGTGCTTAATATGTTTTTTGGAACCTGTGATACTTTTTCTCAGGATTCTTTGATAGGGCTGTCAACGATTAATCGCGATTAATTGCATACAAATTAAAAGTTTGAGTTTGCCTAATATATGTGTGTGTGCTGTGTGTAATTATTATGTATATATAAATACAAACACATTCATGTACATATTTAAGAAATATTTACAAGCATATGTATTTATTATAATTTTTATCTAATTTATATTATATATAAATAAAATCATTTTGTATATTAATAACATATTTCTCATATATATACACATTAATTTGTGTGTATTTATATATACATAATAATTACACACAGTACACACGCATATATCAGGCAAACTTACACTTTTATTTTGTATGCGATTAATCGCGATTAATCGTTGACAGCCCTATTCTTTGATCAATAAAAGGTTAAAAAGAACAGCATTTATTTAAAATAGAAAGGTTTTCTAACAATATACACTACTGTTCAAAAGGGGTCAAAAAAGTTTTTTTTGAAAGAAAGTAATACTTTTATTCACCAAGGATGTGTTATCCAAAAGTGATAGCATAGATTTACATTGTTAGAAAAGATTTATATTTTAAATAAATTCTGTTCTTTTTAATCCTGAAAAAAAGAATCACAGGTTCCAAAAAATTAAACATTCAACACTGATCATTTTAATAATAAATCAGCATATTAGAATGATTTCTGAAGGATCATGTGACAGTTAAGACTGAAGTAACAGCTGATGAAAATTTAGCTTTGCATCACAGAAAAAAATATATTTTAAAGTATTATTTTATATTGTAATAACATTTTGCAGTATTATTGTTTTTTTTCTGTATTTTTGATCAAATAAATGCAGCCTTGATAAGCATGAGACTTTTTTAAAAAACATTACAAGTCTTACTGATCCCAAACTTTTAAGCAGTGTACATTAGTAATTTTCTTTTAATTTTTTTATTTAATTTATTTTTATATTTAGAAAGCATAACTTTAATCTTTCATTTGGAAAAATGTTTTTATTGGAAATCAAAATTAAGTTATTGATTGACATTATTTCACAGGTGGAGTTTTCTTCACTGGACTTCCTGTTACATACTAAAGCTTTGCTGTCTACCATCAACTACATGAATTCAGCAATACCACAAGATCTCACAGCTTCAAAAGACAGAGAAACCAAGAGACGAGCTGAGAGAGCAGCAGCAGGGAAGACAGGTGTGAATAACACATGCACATCCTGTGTTGAAAATGTGTGAATACAAATGTGTTTTGATTGTTGTCAAATTGTTAGGTAGACCCTGAATATTTCTCATGCATCCATGTTGTCTCTGTCTCTGCTTTGTAGGTTTTTTCTTGGGTAACTAATGTTTTTTTTTTTCTTGACCTTTGCACTGGTCTTGACATGCCATGTACTAACAGGGTCTGAAACAGTATCTGTTTTGCTTGTGTTAAAGCATGTTGCAGACAATACTGTTTTCAGATTGTCACATTATGTATTGTTTGAGTGTTTTAACTGTATCTATGTTTTGTTAGTTTCTAAGGGTTCAAAGGACTCTGGTGTTGTGAACTTTAAGCTGTCCGCCGTACTTGGGTCTTTCAGAGTGGCTGTTTGCGATGACAGAAGCAACATTGCTGACATCCGGGTTCAAGGTATTGTCTGTCCTTCAAAGTCAGCATATCTTAAAATAATCACACTGTATTACATATAAATCTTTTTCAAGTTAACCAAACATTTTCATTTTATTTATGTCAGGCATTGATGCATCTGTGGTGGTCCAGGCCAAAGAAACAGATGTTTTTGCCCGCCTGCGTGACATTGTGGTTCTTGATGTGGACCCTAAGACTATCCATAAGAAGGTGAGAGATCAGTCACATTGTTTTTGGTATGTTTGCAATTGGCAGTGTTTTGTGCTCAAGTCCTATTTTTGTGAATGCCACCAGGCGGTGTCAATCGTTGGAGAAGAGGTGTTTAGCTTCAAGTTGACCTTGTATCCCGGTGTCACTGAAGGTGAAGGCTACACTGACACCTCCAAAGTGGATGGGAAAGTTATCCTGAGACTTGGCTGTATCCAGATCGTCTACGTGCACAAGTTCCTTATGTCTCTATTGGTAAGAATTCTTGTAAATCCACTTACCTTTCATGTCACATTTGTATTCATATTCTGTCTGTATTACACAGTCATCTAAAATGTATACCAGAAGAAAAAAGTTACTTATTGGTAATTGCAAAATGAACAACAAACATGGACAGAGTTTTAAAATTCAGTATTTCTCAGTGTCTGTATTTTTATTTGTGTTTTGTCTGGATGTTTATGTCTGTCCCCTTCTTTTTTTTTTTTTTTTTTGGTCCAGCATCTTTCCCCCCCTCATAGTTTTCGTTAACTGTGTGTTCCTCTTTTCAGGACTCTTTTAGCTATCAGTACCCCTCTGCTGATGAGGTACAGGCTTGGGCATGCAGCATTAAAGTCTTTTGCTTTGCAGCTTTTCTTCAAATGCACCTCTGCACACTAAAATGTATTCTCACCCCATTAAACTCAGCTGGATTTGTTGCATACGCAGTTAAACCTTTAATTTTCAAGTAATATGGAAACATTAATCCAGGTTAACAACATTCACAGCGATGTTTATGACTGCCTTTGGTTTGTTTCTAGTGCAGTGGTTCTTAACCAGGTTTCCAGGACCCACTAGGGGGAAAAAATATAAAATTTTGTATTGACGTATAAAAACAAAAAAGAGCTATGCAAGAAAAATGACTTCTTAAAAGACATTAAATTAAATTAAATTAAATTAAATTAAATTAAAATGTTTAAAAAAAAAAAAAGTTAAACAATAAAACAAAAGCTTCATCATTATCACACCGTAAAGTATCTCTGCCTTATGGAGAGGCCTCATAGGAATAGTTCACCTAAAATAAAAATTCTGTCATTACTCACCATCATCTCGTTCCAAACCCGTAAAACCTTTGTTCATCTTTGGAACACAAATTAAGAAATTTTTGATGAAATCCAAGAGCTTTCTGACCCTGCATAGACAGAAACACAACTACCATGTTTAAGGCCCAGAAAGGTTGTAAGAACATCGATAAAATAGTCCATGTGACATCAGTGGTTCGAACGTAATTTTATGAAGCTACGAGAATACTTTTTGGAATGGCATGAGGGGGAGTAATTAATACCAGAATTTTCATTTTTTGGTGAACTATCCCTTTACGATATTGTATTAGACGATGGGGTGAGGGGTGGTTTGGGGGGTTGAGGACCACTGTTCTAGAGGTAGGTTAATACTAATAATTAATACTGGTAAAGAAAGAAAGAAAGAAAAATATTCATATGTATGTATACGAAAACTAAAAAAGAAATATAACTCTGCTGCGTAGTCATGAACATGTCATTAGATTTAAACTAAACAGAAGCAGTCTTAAAGTTTATTGTCACTAATATTGTCAATATTTCAATATTGCTTACATAACATCTATATGCACCACTGACATATGTGACCCTGGACCACAAAACCAGTCTTAAGTAGCACGGTTATATTTGTAGCTATTTTTGATTAGTAATATGCATTGCTAAGAACTTCATTTGGTCAATTTTAAAGGCGATTTTCTCAATATTTTGATTTGTTTACACCTTCAGATTCCAGATTTTTAAATAGTTGCATCACGGCCAAATATTGTCCTGTTGTAACAAACCATACATTAATGGAAAGCTTATTTATTCAGTATCAGTCTCAGTTTCATGACTTATGGCGTTTTTTGTTTAAGTTATGACTTTTTAGTTATGCTTTTCCTGTCAAATTTGGTAGTTCAATGAACCACAAGAAAGATTGCACCTATACTTGATATTTATCCATTGCATTTTAGAATTTCTGCACTGCTAGTGGCATCAAATAGAATTACATAGATCCCGCCCAAGTGTTTTTTCAAACAGTGGATACCATCATCTTTTATTTTTCAGGAAGAGGTCAAAAATGTTGAGTCAGTGTTGCTAAACAGATTACAATTCTTTTTGCTGTTGCTAATGATGCAGAAATTGCATACTGCAGCTTTAAAGCTGTTTTCTCTTAGATGGATGTCTTGAGTATATTAGCTTTCGCTTATGAATTTCAATAGTGAGATATTACTGTTCTAACTGTGAGGCACTAAGGCACCAAATATTTCGATGACTTCATTGCGAATGTGTGGATTTGCATGTGTGCTTGCGTCTCATACTATATATTGTAGAAAGTAGAAATCACAGAAATTTGAGATATGGAATTTCGCACGATATGGATGCCTTGATTTTACCAGTTCTAACTCACAAAAAAAAAAACTGTTTCACTCCAGCACTGCTTATTCCACCCTTGCTGAATTTGCAACTTTTCGTTGTAAATTCGGCTTTCAGGCGTTTTAAAATAGAAGAATAACTGCATGAATTTTCCCTACTGTGGATCCCAGGCTGTTACATTAAAAATCTTCCCTCACTTCTACTAAACTGCCAATGTCAAGTCACACAAAGCCGTAACTAACTGTTGGTTGTCTTCCATAGATGTTTGTGGATAACTTCCAGACAGCTAAAGAGGCTCTCAGTGCCGCCACGGCTCAGGCCGCGGAGAAAGCAGCTTCCAGTGTGAGGGATTTCGCTCAGAAGAGTTTCAGACTTGCCATGGACATCAGACTGAAGGCCCCCCTTATCATAATCCCTCAGTCCTCCACATCCCATAATGCATTTGTGGTTGACTTGGGTCTCATCACTGTGGGAAACAGCTTCTCACTGCTGGCAGCTGAGGGCTTCCCATTGCCTGCAGTTTTAGAGACCATGGACGTAAAACTCACACAGCTCAAACTATCTAGGTAGGTTTTACTATTACTTATGGCGTTATAGTATATTAATATTGTAAATTAACTTTAATTTTTTTCATTTTAATTTTTGGTTTAGGTTGTATGCTTGAGAAATCTTGCTTAAGTATTATGTTTTGAGCTTTTGTAATTTTATTATTATTTTTTAAAATGTTTTAATTTAGATTTATTTTTATTTCAGTTTTAGCTTTAGTCATTGTAGTACTTCAGCTTACTTTCTATTTGTTTCCAATGCAAAATTTTAACTTAATTTTTTATGTAATATTTATGTTCTTTTTTTTTCAGTTTTATTTCGGTTAATAGTCTTCTCTGACTGTTTGGTGCTAAAGAATGATGTAGAGGTGGCTCCTAACTTTCTATGATTCATTTATTTGACCTTCTTTCTTCAGGACTGTTCTGAAGCATGACGCTGCTCATCTAGATGTTGAGATTCTGGAGCCCATAAATCTGGAGCTTTTAGTCAAGCGTAATTTGGCTGCCACTTGGTACAGCAAAATTCCTGGAATGGAGGTCAATGGAGTGCTTATGTCAATGAACGTGAGTTTCTCATGAAGTGGAAGTGTTTAATGTAAAATCCAAAATGGAACCCAAACATGATTTCCAGGAGAGAAAACTAAAGATTGGTATTTTTCTGGCTTCTGTAGATGGCTCTCGGTCAGGAGGATGTTGGGGTTCTCATGAGGATTCTAGCAGAGAACATTGGCGAGGGAAGCAAGGCTGCTGTGGTGGAGAGAACAAAAGCTTCTGCTAAAGGTATGAAAAGGTTTAACCTGTCAGTAAACTTGTCCAGTAAAGCTTGTCTTTAAGGGCTTCATTTTGCCCTCTCTTCCTCTACAGATGAAGCTGTAGATGAAGGACTGATAGAGACACTTCCTGTGGGGACAGAGAGTCAGCCTGCATTGACCAATGGTGCTTTCACTGAGAATGTTGTCAATGTGCTTCTCAATTTTGAAATCAAGGAGGTAATTAAGCTCTCCTAAACAGATAGTTCACTCAACAATGAAAATTCTGTCATTAATTACTCAAACTCATGTAATTCCAAACCTTGTAAGACCTTTGTTCATCAGATATTTTCTATGAAATCCAAGAGCTTTATGACCCTGCATAGACAGCCACGCAACTACCAAGTTCAAGACACAGAAACATAGTAAGGACATTGATAAAATTGTCCATGTGACATCAGTGGTTCAACTGTAATGTTATGAAGCTACGAGAATACTTTTTGTGTGCAAAGAAAACAAAAATAACCACTTTATTCAACATTTTTTTCCCTTCTCTGTCTGTCTTCGACACGTTCACGAGAATATCATGACTTATGCACGTGGTGCTGCTGACGCAGGAGCTGTCTGACATAGAACCCGCATGCATTGTGGTACTCTTGTGAACATGAGGCAGAGACCGATGTGGAAGAGAAGAAATTGTTAAAGTCATTATTTTTGCTTTCTTTGTGCACAAAAAGTTTTCTTGTAGCTTCATAAAATAAAGGTTGAACCACTGATGTCCGTTGGACTATTTTAATGTTGTCCTTGCAATCTTTCTGGGCCTTGAACGCAGTAGTTGTCTTTAGAGGGCCAGAAAGCTCTCGGATTTCATTAAAAATATCTTAATTTGTGTTCTGAAGATGAACCAAAGGGCTTGCACGTTTGGAACTACATGAGTGTTAGTAATTAATGACAGAATTTTTATTCTGGGTGAACTATCCCTTTAAGTTCTTATTTTCAGTTGTCCTACAGTCATAACTCCAGATTTGTTGAGTAGGAATCTGGAGTGGACTAAGAATCCTGTATCTTTGTCTTTAGGTTATGCTGAAGCTTAAAAAGTCCAAAAATGGGAAAGAGTGTTCCTTTTTGGTTCTCCATGCAGCTCAGCTTGGAATCGACACTAAAGTTCGAAAATATGACATGGAGGCCACGACATACATCAAAACCATCTCCATGAAGTGCCTAGAGTTCCTTGGTTTGTAGCGCTTGGTTTTGAAACTTCACAGTACAAAGCAACTCAATTTCATAACAAAAAAAAAAGTGTTTCCCCCCCCCCTAAAATGTCATTAATTTGACATTTTTTCTGTAGATTCAAATCAAGAACCACTCTGTATAATCAGTTCCTCAGCAGAATCAGGAGCAGATCTTCTTGAAGTCAAGTATTTTAAGGTAGCTAAAGTATTTCTTTATGAATTACACTAATGTGAGCGCATAATTCCAATAATTGCATCAGCCCATAAGCACTATTTATAAAACTTTCTATACAGAGATTTTTTTAAAAATCCTCTTATAGTGACTAGTGACTTAAGTTGACTAGTGGCAGGACATTTCATGTCTACGCAGGCTTCAGCTCTCCAGCTCTCTATAAATTCTCCATTATTAATCCTAGAATTACAGCATAAACTTTTCACTAAGATGTAGCAGGTGTTGAGAGCTTCCAGGACCCATGAACGCAGATCTTAACCTTTTTTGATTCCTATCTTTTTAGGCTGATCGAAATGGGCCTAACTTTGCAAGTCTTTACCAGAATACTGAGCAGAAGATCAATGTAAGCATCTGTAAATAATGTTAAATAATTTACAGTTTAGGGAATTGAGATGTTAACCTCAAAAGAACATCATATTGAAGGGTTTAACGTGCCTGTGTGTGTGTGTTTTAGGTGGTGTTCTCCTCTTTAGACTTGATGCTGCATACTGAGGCTCTCCTCTCTACCATGGACTTCCTGTCTGCTGCCCTGTCCGACAGCAGTCTGCCCTCACCTGAGAGAGAGAGCAAAAAGAGTGACGATATGAGAACTACCTCAGCTAAATCCAGTAAACACACGCACACAAACACGTATAGTCACTGACAAACATGGAATGTTTTGTGTCTGTATTAATCAAGAAGTAATGAAGGACTGTTCTTGTCTCAGCTGCACTAAGCTCTCCCTCTGATGGGGACGTCACTGACCTGATGGTGAACATGCAGCTCGGAGCATTTAATGTGTTGGTTTGTGACCAGAAGAGCAACATGGCAGACATTAAGATTCAGGGTGAAAATGCGTTCCTATATTGAAGATGTATTACAATATAAAACTTACTACAATACTGATACTGTGAAACTACAACACAACTACAAATTAAAGAATATATTTTATTAATATTATATATTTTTTGATTAATAATTATATTATGTAGTTTTAAATACCAACTATAGTACAAACAAAAAATGATGTGTAGTTCTTGTTCTAAATGATGTAAATAATTTTGAAATGTGGTAATAAAACAACTTTATAATTTTGTGGTGTATCTAGATGCATGTATTTCTTGATTATTCTGAGACTGGTTGTCTTGGTTAGCTGATTTTATAAATCTTCTCCTTTTGTAGGTTTGGACGGTTCTCTAAAGATGCAAGGAACTCAGACACACATGACCACACGTTTGCGCGACTTCATCATCATGAATGTGGATCCTAAAACAATTCACAAAAAGGCAAGCTAGCCAGACCACTACAGTAAATTTGTTTTTATAAACAAAGTAAAACAAAAGTGCATTAAAGTAAAGTGACCTGCAATAGCTGTTATTTACTTTTGATTATTTTTGGTTCTCTAGGCCATCTCCATTGTAGGCGATGAGGTGTTCAGCTTCAGCATGAGTCTGACCCCCAAAGCCACTGAGGGGGCTGGGTATACAGATACTTCAAAGGTCGATGGCAAAGTGAAACTCAACGTGGGCTGTATTCAAGTGGTCTACCTTCACAAATTCGTCATGTCGTTACTGGTGAGTTAAAATTGCACACATGGCCTCTCTGCTGATTCAAGTGATTCACAGTGAATTACTTTTACTTTTTCTCTCCACAGAATTTCAGTAATAACTTCCAGACAGCTAAAGAGGCTCTCAGTGCTGCCACGGCTCAGGCCGCAGAGAAAGCAGCTTCCAGTGTGAGGGATTTCGCTCAGAAGAGTTTCAGACTTGCCATGAACATCAGACTGAAGGCCCCCCTTATCATAATCCCTCAGTCCTCCACATCCCATAATGCTGTGGAGGCGGACCTCGGTCTCATTACTGTGGGAAACAGCTTCTCTCTGCTCCCAGTGGAAGGTCGTCCGCTGCCTGCTGTCATAGATAATATGGATATACAGCTCACACAGCTAAAATTGTCCAGGTAGCCCACTGCCACAAAGCTTATCTAGGATTCTCAGACTTACAGTATAATTATATCCAGTATGTGTCCATTTACAGATCTGATACTGATCTGATTAACTGAACAGAATTCATTTTATGAATTTTCAAATCCCGTAGTCTAGCTGTCTATTATACAACTCTATATATGTTTCCTCTTATATATCCTTTTGTTCAATATTCTTAGAATTTCCATGGAGCAGGACTCAAATCAGCCTAGTTCAAAACTGTTGGAGCCAGTCAACCTTGTTCTATCTGTTAAACGTAACCTGGCAGCATCATGGTACAAGAAGATGGCTGCCTTAGAGGTGGATGGAGATCTGAAGCCAATGAAGGTCTGTTCACATAATGCCAGGACATTGAATGAATTATGAGTGAATTATGAAACATTTATATAAATAATAATAATATACAGTTGAGGTCAAAAGTTTACATACACCTTGCAGAATCTGGAAAATTATTATTTAGTTATTTAGTTAATTATTTTACCCAAATAGGAGGGATCATACAAAATGCGTGTTATTTTTTATTTCGTACTGAGCTGAATAAGATACTTCTCGTAAAAGACTTTTGCATATAGTCCACAAGAGAAAATAATAGTTGAAATTATAAGAATGACTAAAAGTGTACATGCACTTGATTCTTAATACTGTGTTGTTACCTGAATGATCCACAACTGTGTTTTTGTATTTAGTGATAGTTGTTCATGAGTCCCTTGTTTGTCCTGAACAGTTGAACTGCCTGCCGTTCTTCAGAAAAATCCTTCAGGTCCCACAAATTCTTTGGGTTTTCAGTATTTTTGTGTATTTGAACCATTACCAAGAAAGACTGTGTGATTTTGAGATCCATCTTTTCACACTGAGGACAACTGAGAGACTCATATGCAACTATTACAGAAGGTTCAAATGCTCACTGATGCTCCTGAAAGAAAAACGATGACTTAAGAGCCAGGGGTGTAAACTTTTAAACAGATTGGAGACGTGTACATTTTTCTTATTTAGCCTAAATATCATATTTTTTCATTTAGCACTGCCCTTCTGAAGCTACAGAAGATACTTACATGTTTCCCAGAAGACAAAATAAGTTAAATTTACCCTGATCTTCAAATTCAAAAGGTTTTCACCCCCGGCTCTTAATGCATAATTTTTCCTTCTGGAGCATCAGTGAGTGTTTGAACCTTCTGTAATAGTTGCATGAGTGTGAGTGTGAAAAGATGGATCTCAAAATCATACATTCATTGTTGGAAAGGGTTCAAATACACAAAAATGCTGAAAAAACTAAGAATTTGTGGGATGTGACAGATTTTTCTAAAGAGCAGCAGACAGTTTAACTGTTCAGGACAAACAAGAGATTCATGAACAACTATCACTAAACAAAAAAACACAGCTGTGGATCATTCAGGTAACAGCACAATATTAAAAATCAAGTCTAGGTAAACTTTTGAACAGGGTAATTTTTATAAATTCAACTATTATTTTCTCTTGTGGACTATATGTAAATATCTTTTATGTAAAATACCTTATTCAGGTCAGTAAATAAAAATAACATGCATTTTTTATGATCCCTCATATTTTGGTAAAATAATTAACATTTTGCAGATTCTGCAAGGTGTGTGTAAAACTTTTGACCTCAACTGTATATATATCACCGGAAAGATCTCACCTGAAAGAGGTAGTTTATCCAAAAATGAAAATTCTGTCATTAATTACTCACCCTCTTGTCGTTCCAAACCTGTAAGACCTTTGCTCTTTTCCGGAACACAAATTAGATATTTCTGATGAAATTCAAGGGCTTTCTGACCCTGCATAAACAGCAACGCAACTACCATGTTCATGGTCCAAAAAAAAAGTGTAAATATGTAAAACTTTTGCATGGATGAGTCGCACACAGTAACATCAATAACATGGTTTAGGAAAATAGATTTAGAAAGAAAGAAAAAAACATGCAGACTTTAAATGAATCTGTCACATTTGGTCTCTCTTTTGGCTGGTCCATTTCTGGGATCTCGTTATAATAATTAAATATGGAGTGATTGTGGGAAAATTAATGCAGATTCTCACATTTTCTTGCTGTGTTCTAGGTGGCTCTGAGTCAAGATGACCTGACTGTCCTGCTGCGGATTCTGATGGAAAATATCGGAGAGGCGAGCAGTGTTCAATCTGATGCACCGATCGCCTCAGAGGCAGCCCTCAAACAAGAGAGTGTGCTTGTCAGAGCACGTACAGCGACTGGTGAGGGAAGACGGACACACACAGACATTTTGTATAATGATCTTTCTCCTAGAGAAAAACTCAGTGGATGGTCTTTATTTATGTGTGCTTTGTGAAGGCTCTGAGATTCTTGTGGAGAAGCTGTCTGAAAGTCAACTGAAGGAGACCGAGCTGCTGGAGAGTGTCAAATTCAGCTTTAATGTGGAGTCCCTTGGTCTCACTCTCTACAGTAACAATCCTGCACAGGTATGTATGAGAGCCTAAAGATTTGTGAACATGAGTGACTGTTTAGAGTTACAGTCCATTACAAAAGAAAGTGAGCGTTATATCTGTCTTTTGTTATATCTTCTCTTTCCCTAGTCCTCTGTTCATGAGGAGCAGTTGTGTTTAGGTGAATTCATGCTGCGTAAAATGAAGACTTCAGGCAAAATGTTTAGTAACGGTAACATGGAGGTCTCCACCATCCTCACTACATGCACGCTGGATGACAGAAGGAACGGTATTCAGAGAGTCACATCCAGGTGATTTACACATACACACACTACTGGTCAAAAGTTTGGAATGAGGATCTTGCACCAAATTAAAATGATTTCTGAAAGGTCATGTGACACTAAAGACTGTAGTAACTGTTGCTAAAAATTTAGCTTAAAGTGCATTTTTAAATATATTAAAATAGACAACATTACTTTAAATTGTAACAATATTTCACTATATTACATTTTTTGATGTTATTTTTTTAATCAAAAAAATTCTGCCTTCGTGAGTGTAAGAGACTTCTAAAAATATTAAGAAATCATAATTATTCCAGACTTTAATGTATATAAAAATATATTTTTTTTTTGTACATATATTTTTTTTCTTAATCATAACACTTTTATTCAATGTGACATTAAGGATTAATTCACCCAAAAATGAAAATTCTGTCATTAATTACTCGTCCTTATGTCGTTTCGAACCAGTAGGACTTTCGATCATCTTTGGAACACAAATTAAGATATTTTTTATAAAACTTTTTTTATAAGAATTTATAACACTTTAAAATGAATGACAGACTGAGCATTTCAGAAAAAATAAACATCTACAAAACTGTTAGCTTAGCGTACGGTCCTGTTTCTAGGTCTCATCCCTTTGATCACTCTGTGTTGTTTTTCCTTATAGGATGCTGGGAAGGCGTGATGAGGAGACAGTAGATCCCATGATTGATGTGACATACTCTCAGAATGCAGATGAGCGCTCAGTGGTCGCTGTTCTGCAGAAGCTCTATTTGTGTGCTAGCGTGGAGTTCCTGTTGGCTGTGGCTGACTTTTTTGTGCAAGCCCTGCCTTCAAGTCCACCTACGCACAGAGACAAAACCAATCAACTGTCACTCAAATACGTCTCAGAGCCCAAAATCCAGAGTGAGCCTAAAGCAGGTATGAACTCTACTACTAAAAGTATGAGTAGTCACATGTTAAATGTACAATGTTAAAGGATTAGTTCAATTCCAGAATGTACAGATAATTTACTCACCCCCTTGTCATCCAAGATGTTCATGTCTTTCTTTCTTCAGTCGTAAAGAAATTGTTTTTGAGGAAAACATTGGAGGATTGTTCTCCATAAAGTGGACTTCGATGGTGCCCACGAGTTTGAACTTCCAAAATGCAGTTTAAATGGGGCTTCAAAGGGATCTAAATGATCCCAGCCGAGGAAGGGTCTTATCTAGCGAAACGATCTGTTATTTTCTGAAAAGAATTTACAATTTATGCACTTTTTAACAACTAATGCTTGTCTTGTCTAGCTCTGTGATGCGAATGTGTACTCTCTGCTCTCCGGTTCAATACAGTTAGGGTATGTCGAAAATAACCAATTCGCTAGATGAGACTCTTCTTTTGAACTGCATTTTAGAAGTTCTAACTCGCAGGCACCGTAGAAGTCCACTATATGGACAAAATTTCTAACACGTTTTCCTCAAAAAACAATTTCTTTACAACTGAAGACATGAACGTGGTGAGAAAATGATCTAATTTTTGTTCTGGAAGTGAACTAAGCAAAGCCACATTAAATACTGTAGATTCACACTAAAAAAGTGAGCAACTTTTTTGTCGTTGAGGATATGAAAACAATTAAAGTCTAAATCTCTGATTACACTGCATTTGTAAAGAATAAGTGTGTTACATTCAGTATGTATGTCAATATTTATTTCAGAAATTTATTAAAAAAATTATTTGATATTTTTATTTTTATCTGTCATCAACACCAGCTCCAAAAACCAAACTACGAGCAGTTGTGGTGGACCCAGAAGTTGTGTTTGTGGCTAACCTGATGAAGGCAGATGCTCCTGCACTAGTAGCCTCATTCCAGTGTGATTTTAGCCTGATGTCTGAAGACACGGGACAGTTCATGAAGGCCAACGTGAGAAGCCTCAAAGTGCTCGCCTGCCCCTTTATCAGGATGGAGGGTGACAAAGCTGAGACCACCGTATGCTTACTGATTTCTATTAGTTTTTCTATTTTAACTCTATTTTTACAAAAGGAATAAAGTTTTACGCTTATCTGGTGTTTTAAGAGGTGTGTCAAAAATATATCGCAGGCTATGTAATTGTAAATGTCTATAATGCTTTACAAATGCTAAATTTGTTTTTACTGCAGGTGCTGAGACCATGCTCTGTTGTACTTGAGACCAAAATGCCAACCAATGCCCCATTAACTGGTTCAATAACTGTAGAGGAGGTCATAGTAAAAGTAGGTGTTATCTTTTTATCATATTCATATTTAAGATTTTGTGAAAAGAACAAGAATTCTAAATTTTCAGAAGTTTAGGGTTGGTAAGATTTTTTTTTAATGGTTTTGAAATAAGTCTCTTACACTCACCAAGGCTACATTTATTTGATCAAAAATACAGTAAATAATATATAAAAAACTAAATGTTATATTTTTATATATATTTTATATATTTTAACATTTATTTCTGTGATGTTGAAGCTGTTTTTTTAAGAAGCCATTACACTAGTTTTCAGTGTTACATGATCCTTTAGAAATCATTGTAATATGTGACTCTGGACCACAAATCCAGTCATAAGGGTCAATCTTTAAGGATATTATACAATAATAATCTGAACGGTGAATAAATAAGCTTTCAACTGATGGACGGTTTGTTAGGATAGGACAATATTTGGCCGAGATGCAACTATTTAAAAAAATCTGGATATCTGAGGGTGCAAAAAAAATCTAAATATTGAGAAAATCACCTGTAAATTTGTTCAAATGAAGTTCTTAGCAACGCATATTACTAATCAAAAATTAAGTTTTGATATTTACGGTAGGAAATTTATAAAATATTTTCATGGAACATGATCTTTACTTGATATCCTAATGATTTTTGGCATAAAAGAAAAATCTATAATATAGACACATACAATATATTGTTGCCTATTGCTACAAATATACCCGTGCTACTTAAGACTGGTTTTGTGGTCCAGGGTGCTCGAGAAACATTTCTTATTATTATCATCAATGCTAAAAACAGTTGTGCTTTTTAATATTTTTGTGGTAACCATAATGCATTTTTTTTTCTTCAAGACTTTAAGACTCTGTGATGATTAGAAATTTAAAAATACAGTATTTATTTTAAATATAAATCTTTTGCAACTGTTTTTAAATGTCGCTTTTGATCCATATAATGTATTCTTGAGGAATAAAAGCATTAATTTCTTTCGAAAAAATCTTACTGATCTAAAACTTTTTAACTGTAGTTAAATAATAGTGTACAAAGATACTGTTATTGTATTTCAGGATCATCTGAACTGAGTTGTTTTTTGTGTAAATATATACAGTACTATTCAAACATCTCAGGTTTTCAACAAATCTGTGTTGAACACACTTTTTCTTTGTCTTGCTCTCTCAGATCTCTCCTATCATTCTTAACACTGTCATTACCATCACTGCGGCCATGGCACCCAAACCTAAAGAAGAGCCGTCACAGCAGACGTCCGATGACCTAAACAGCCTCTGGTCTTTGATGAATGTCGCTAATGCAAACTACTGGTTCCTTGGCGTGGATACAGCCTCCGAGGTCACTGAGAGTTTCAAGGATGTGGACAGCAGTAAGGATGGAGAGAGTTTTGAGATGAACGTGAAGGTGGTGCAGGTCACGCTGGAGTCAGGTTTGGGGCATCGGACTGTTCCCCTGCTGCTTGCAGAGTCGTCATTCACCGGTACTGCTCAGAACTGGTCATCATTGCTCAGCGTCTCTGCTGATATGACACTGGAGGTGAATTACTTCAATGAGACTCATGCAATTTGGGAGCCACTGCTTGAGAGAGTGGACAGCGGGAAACGGAGGTGGAACCTTAAATTAGATGTAAGCAGAATTGCATGTCTTTTTTTGCTAATGCGTTTAAACGTGAATCAACATTCCCACCCTGTCAGAAATGTTGCAGGTTGCTCTGTTGGTGATTATTTGTTTGTGTTTGTGTAGATGAAGAACAACCCTGTTCGAGATAAAAGTCCAGTTCCTGGGGATGATTTTGTTATGTTGCCAGAGCCTCGCACAGCCATCACCATATGTTCCAAAGACACCATGAACATCACAGTGTCCAAGTGCTGCCTCAGTGTCTTCAACAACCTGGCTAAGGTAAACCATTCAGTCCAAAACAGCATTTACTCCAAAAAAAAAAAAAACATGCATTTTCTGAGCATGCACTATGCATTTTAACATTTACTTTTCCAGTACATACAAAATGTAAGATTTTTGTTTGTTTGTTTTTTAATTTAAGAATTTTTGAATTACATGTGATTTTTGTTTGTTTGTTTGTTTACTGTTATTGCTATTAGTCGTTTCTTTTTTATGGTGTGATATTCACAGGGTGTTAAATTGACACTACTGTTCAAAAGTTGGGGTCAGTAGGAAGTTTTTATTTTTATTTTTTATTTTTTTTAAGAAATACAATTTTTATTTGCAAGGGCACAATAAATTGATCAAAAGTGACAGTAAATACATTTATAATATTTCAAAAGATTTGTATTTCAAAAAATGCTTTCCCTTTAAATTATTCACCCAAGAATCCTGAAAAAATATATCTTTGTTTCCACAAAACTATTAAGCCGCAAGAATGTTTTCAACATTAATAATAAGAAATGTTTTTTGAGCACCTAATCAGCATATTTGATGATTTCTGAAGGAACATGTGATACTGAAGACTGGAGTAATGGCTGCTGAAAATTCAGCTTTGCAGTTACACTATTTTAAGGACCAATTCTCATTATTAACTAGTTGCTTATTAGCATGCATGTTATTGGCATATTGGCTGTTTATTAGTACTTATAAAGCACATATTAATGCTGCATGACCATATTTTAGATCCATTAGTCCTACCCCATACCCTATCCCATATACTTAACTACCTTACTAACTATTAATAAACATCAAATTAGGAGTTGCAAATTAGGCAAGTGTTATAGTTAATAATTAGATAATAGTGAGAACTGGTCCCTAAGCTAGTATGACAGCTTTGCCATCACAGGAATAAATTGCATTTTAAAATATATTAAATTAGAAAACAGTCTAGTTTTTAATAACATTTCACAATGTTCACTGAATTTTTGATCAGATAAATGCAGCCTTGGTGAAAATAAGAGACTTATTTCCAGAACATTTTTTTTTTTAAATCTCACTGACCCCAAACCTTTAAATGGTAATGTATGTTATAAATATAAAAATAAAATTTCTCTCTCGCCAGGCATTCTCAGAGAGCACAGCTTCCACATTTGACCATTCTCTGAAGGAGAAATCCCCATACACCATCCGCAATGCATTAGGCATTCCACTCATTGTTCAGCACAGTGCTAACCTGCGTTTGACTGGCTCATCCGCACCGGGTAAACTGCACGAATTGGCGGTGGATAAAAGTGTGGATTTAGAACATTCATCCTTTGAGCGTTCAGCACGACTGTCTGCCCTGCAGAGGCAGGAAAGCTGCTTATTCAATCTCAGCGTAGGTCAGTAACAAAGACAATATACACCTCATAAACCGTACAAATGCTTTGGGTTGTGCCTCTAAACCTACCTAGAAGGCATTTTTGGTTATAATATGCTTTTAGAAAGTTGTCTAGGATGTCTATGATCCTCAAAAATGCTGTTTTGAACAGCCTAAATGCCCTTACAAAAATAAAGAAAGCCAGATCTGGTTATTCTGTTTGTTAAATTACCTTTATATATTTTTGATGTTATCCTGTAATATGCTTTAGCTATAGTTTATTAATTTTTAGGTCATGAATTATAGGTAAATGCAGTACGCTAATCCTAATCATAAATGTCCCCTGTGCAGTTCCCACAGGCTACAGTGAGATTTCAAATATCCCGTTGGGTAAGCCTGGCCGCAGACTGTATAATGTCAGAGGACCCATGCAACAAGATGCAGTGTCTGTACTGCTTCAGATCGATGCCAGCGAGGGCAACAAGGTCATCACTGTACGGTCCCCCCTACAGGTTCGTCTGCTCACTTTTTACCTGCAGAGTGGATACATCTGTTCACGTGGACTAAGAAATCATTAGTGAAAATGACCTTGTCAAAACCACTGTGACACTGATTTATTTTTTATGTGTTAATAGATAAAAAACCATTTCTCAGTGCCTTTTGCCATTCTGAAGTATTCTTCTGAACTTGGAGTGATGGTGAACGTAGGGGTTGCTGAGCCGGAGAAGGAGTGTCATGTTCCCCTAGAAGCTTACAGGTATAAATGGAGGAGAAGTGTAACTTCCAACTTTGCATTCACATGCATTCACTTTAGATTTTATTAGCCATCTCAGAGTGAACACTAATACAAAGCTAACACAAAAACCTAAAAAAGGTCCAACACAAGTTTTGCGAGACTGCCCTGCTGCAGGTGAAAATAAAATAGTTTTTTCTTTTTTTTATGCATAATTTTGTCTTTTTTTTTTTTCTTTGCAGGCAGTGTTTGATGCCCTTGTACTATCCACCTTATTTTTCCTGTAAGAGCGGGTGTTGCCATTTGTAAATTTAATGTGTCTGACTTCCGGTCTCATCTGCGTCCAGCTATTTTTAGCTGTACAAAACGGCTCATTTTGCTGTTTGATATTGCAAATTGGTGTGTCTTACCATATTATTTCAATGTTTTATCTTAATTATGAACACACTGGTTTGTAGTGCAAACAGTTTGACATCACTTCACTTCGTTATTCTTCTTGTTATTTCCCTACATCAGCTTATGAACCAGAAGTCTCACACATTACCAGAAAACAGCTTACTTCTGCCCTGAAAAATTGGGTGGATACTGTAAAAAAAAAAAATGACCTGTACTTTTTTTGTGCTCAATGTTGTAACTGTCTGTGCCCTGTGTATTACTTCAGGAGTCAGTTGTTCTTGCTGCCTGTTGGTCCTTTAGAAGATTTGTATCGTGCATCTGCCACATGCATTGCCTGGAAGGAGCAGGTGCATGTGAGCTCAGAGGTTCATGCAGTGCTGCAATGCCCCGCCATAGACAGCAGCTTCCTGCCATTGGTGGTGAACACACTGGCCATGCCTGATGACCTCAGCCACATTGCCAGCCATGGGGAAGGGGACTGGGACCCTGCTTATGTCATCCACCTGCACCCAGCTGTCACTCTCAAAAACCTGCTACCTTACTCAATACGCTACCTGCTGGAGGTGCGAAATATTGCAATTTTAATACACAAATGCTGGAACACATTTGCCATTTGTGACCCTGGACCACAGAACCAGTCATAAGGGTCAGTTTTATGAAACTGAGATTTATACATCATATAAGCTTTCCACTGATGTGTGGTTTGTTAGGATAGGACAATATTTGGCTGAGATATAGCTATTTGAAAATCTGCAGTCTGAATACTGAGAAAATCGCCTTTAAAGTTGTCCAAATGAAGTTCTTAGCAATGCATATTGCTAATCAAAAATTAAGTTTTGATATATTTATGATAGGAAATCTTCCTGGAACATGATCTTTTCTTTTATGATTTTTGGCATAAAAGAAAAATCGATAATTTTGACCCATACAATGTATTGTTGGCTATTGCTACAAATATACCCATGCTACTTAAGACTGGTCTTGTGGTCCAGGGTCACATTTTTAGATAGAAATGTTTTGTAACAAAATACGTTGTGTTTACTGTCACTTTTAAGCATTTTAATGCATCCTTGCTGAATAAATATAAAAAAAAACGTTTCTGTATGACACATTCATATTGATTATAAAATCAGTATGAATTAATATCAATTTAATATTAGCCAGCAGTCATTTATTAAAACATCATGTGTCTCACAGGGTTCTGCTGACTTTTGTGAGCTTCAGGAGGGCAGTGCAGCAGATGTGCTGAACTCGAATGTTGGCGGTGAAATAATGGAGCTTGTTTTGATCAAGTACCAAGGTCGCAACTGGACTGGACGTATGAGGATAAACAAAGAATTGCCTGAGTTCTTGTCCATCTGCTTCACCTCTGACACATCAGAAGGATTGACCGTGGACCTGTGGGTGCATGTGTCTCGAGTGAGCGGCAAAATTGTTCTCTCCATTTTCAGTCCGTACTGGATCATCAATAAGACGTCCCGTGTGCTGCAGTATCGTGCAGAGGATAAATGTGTGAAACACCCATCCGACTTCAGAGACGTCATTCTGTTTTCCTTCAAAAAGAAGAACTTCTTCAGCAAGAATAAGGTTAGCTTGGGCTCTTTGGTAGCATTTGATGGATATACTTATACAAATATACAAATGCCAACATGAACCTTAAAGGGACAGTTGACCCAAAAATAAAAATCTAGTCATTAATTACCCTCATGTCCTTCCAAACCCAAAAGTTCCAAGTTTTCTGACCCTGCATAGACAGCAACGCAACTGACACATTCAAGGCCCAGAAATGTCCTTTTGTTTTTGTTTCTTTGCATACAAAACGCATACAAAAGTGTTTAAGCTGTAATGTTAATAAAGCCATGTTGTGGCAGTAGATTTTGGTCTGCAATGTTCTGATAGTACTTCATAAATTAAATTAAATACATGCTGCTCTTCATTTTAGTTGCAGCTCTGTGTGTCCACCAGCTCGTGGTCTGATGGCTTCTCGCTGGACACCGTTGGCAGCTACGGATGTGTTCGTTGTCCTGACAAAAATGGGGACTACTTGGTAAATGCTTTAAACGTTTAATGCAATAAGTGTAATTTAACTAAACGTTAGATGGAAAGGTAATCCAAATGTAAAAATGGAAAATTAACTTGTTTTTAATCTCTCTTGATGTCCAGGTTGGGGTCAGCATCCAGATGAGCAGCTTTAATCTGACACGGATTGTTACTATGAGTCCTTTCTACACACTAGTCAATAAGTCCTCGTTTGAGCTGGAGGTTGGAGAGGTGCAGAACAACAATGGCTCCAGCTCCAAGTGGCACTACATCTCCTCCACTGAGGTCAGTGCTGAATTCCTTTTCTTATTAAAGGCAGAAGTATTCCTACAGCATGTGTGTGTTGACTGTATGATTGTGTGTGTGTTACAGTGTCTGCCTTTTTGGCCTGAGTCTAGCACAGGGAAGCTGTGTGTACGAGTTGTGGGTTCTGAATCTAGCTCCAAATCGTTCTTCTTCAACAAGCAGGACAACGGGACTCTGCTGCGCATGGAACAGGTGAACATGATCTGGCTGTAAACATGATGCTAAACATATTTAATTAAACAATAATGATCACTTAATTCTAATCTTGTTTTACATCAGTATGGTGGTGTGATAGTGGATGTGAATATCTCAGACCACTCCACTGTCATCAGCTTCACTGATTACTATGATGGAGCTGCACCTGCTTTGGTTGTCAATCACACACCTGCAGCCACTGTCAACTTCAGACAGAGGTCAGCACTGCTTCAATATTGTACTTCATATAACAGATGAATGAACATATGTCTGATTAGAAAGTCCATGAAAAACGTTTTTGTGGTTGTCACAAAACCAAAGATTCAGTAGCCAATAGTACAAATACCACAATTTCACAAATCTCTTGTCTTGGTACCATAGGAGCAGGTAAACTAATTGCTACTGTTTTATTTAAAAGTTAAATATTAATGTAGATAATTACTTGAGAGCAATGTATACTTAATTGAGAAATACTTGAAAAGTACATTGCATTGTTTTAATTGATTTACTTAGTCAGCAGTAAAATAAAGACAAATAAAAAAAAAAAAAAAACATAAATAAATGCATGCATGCATTAAATTAATCTAAATTGTTTGAAAACATTTAAAATGTTGCAAAAAATTTGAATAAATGATATAACAAATATTAGGCAGAACAACTGTTCTACTGCTGTCAAACAATTAATCGTGATTAATCGCATTTTTAAATGATAATAACGAAATTTAATTATTCATTTACAAATTTAATTATTTAATTATTAATTAAGAAATTATTTATGCAATATTTATGCAAGCATGTATTAAATTATTCTTGAAAACATTTAAAATGTTACAAAAATTGAATAAATTATGCTCTTTCGAACTTTCTATTCATCAAATCGTCCTAAAAAAATATATATATATAACAAATATTACGCTGAACAACTGTTCTAGTGCTGTAAAATGATTAATCACGATTAATCGCATCCAAAATAAAAATTTGTGTGTGCATAATATATGTGTGCGTACTGTGTATATTTTTTGTTATGTATATGTAAATATACTGTGTCACTGTGCTTGCACAGAGGCTGTGAGGAGTCTTGGGCACTGAGGCCGGGTGAAGCTCAACGTTTTGCATGGGATGATCCAGCAGGGGTGCGGAAGCTTTGCTGGAGCTGTGAAGACCACAGCGGAGAACTGGACCTTGTGAAGGTTAGAGAGGGATTCTGGGTTAGTGAATCAAAAGATATGCTAATATTACTGGTCATGTCATGTCCACATTGTTTTCTTCAGGACGAGTGCGGGCAGTTTGCTTACAGCAGTTTAGTTCAGATACACTGGGTGTCTTTCCTGGATGGCCGTCAGCGGGTGCTGATCTTCACCGAGGATGTTGGCATAGTCACAAAAGCACGCCAGGCGGAAGAGCTGGAGCAGTTTCAGCAGGAAGTCAGCATCTCATTAAGGAACCTGGGCCTGTCACTCATCAACAATGACATCAGGCAGGAGATAGCATACGTTGGCATCACCAGGTAACTAAACTCTCATCCAGCAAGTCTTGTTATAAAACGACTTTTAAATGGGTACATAAATGCGACTCATGTGCAAGTTGATTGTTGATAATTAAGAATGATTGAATTGCATTTTTAAGTTCTGGTGTGGTTTGGGAGATGAGACCAAAGAACCGCTGGAAGTCCTTTAACCACAAGAACATTGAAGTGTTGGAAAAAGCCTACCAGGACCACATCAACAGCAAGACTGAACCAGGCTGGATCAGACTAGAAACTGGCCTAGAGGTAATAAAGGATTTTATTGAAATAAAGTTTGGTTAATATCATAATTACACTGCTTAGACATTATCTTACTCATAACAGGTGAACTTTGGAAGATTGCCCATGTTGATGAGACAGCCATATTCCTGCACTATCAGGAGAAACTTCCTGCCTGGCATTCGTATCGAGTTGAAACAGTCGCCTCACCAGAGGAGTTTACGTGCACAGCTCTATTGGCTACAGGTAACACCCACACACAATCCACTTGTTGAATATCACACTTCCGTCATTTTTGGCAGTTGTTCAGTTATTATGTGCACCATTTATTTGTTCCAGGTGGATAATCAGCTGCCAGGAGCTATATTTCCTACTGTGTTTCATCCTGTTCCTCTTCCAAAATCTATTGTTCAAGACTCAGGTACAAACACAAGCAAGCATACAAATGCTTTATCTAAGCTAATTCACTTTTGAGTGCACATAAGCACACCATATCTTACCTTTTATCTTTAGAACCGAAGCCGTTTATCGACGTGAGCATCATCACAAGGTTTAATGAGCACAGCCAAGTCATGCAGTTTAAGTAAGTGATGGCGCACTGATTACATTTTCTACTCATTGTGTCACATTTAATAACATTGTGTCACATGTACTAAATTAAATTCTGAGCTACACTCAGCACATCAATTACACATTAAAGTGCCCCTATTATGGATTATGAAAGGTTCCTATTTAAGTTTTGGGAGTCTCCAACAAAAGGTTGACATTCATGAAAGGTCAAAAACGCTTTCATTGTCTTATAATATGCATTTATTTTTATCTTATTTGCTTAACGACTCCCAAACGGTTTGCTTAACAATTAATTTCCCTTCCGTGTTTGGTCTGATGACCCAGTCTGTTGTGATTGGTCTACTGCATGCAGCGCATGTCGGAAACAGAATGTCCATCACCATTACATTAAACACCCAAACAGCCACTTTCAGAATAAAAATGCTTTGTTGAAGAAAACTTTCCAGGATTTTTCTCCATATAGTGGACTTCAATGGTGCTCAATAGGTTGAAGGTTAAAAATGCAGTTTCAATGCAGCTTTAAAGAGCTCTAAACGATCCCAGCCAAGGAATAAGGGTCTTATCTAGCAAAACGATCGGTCATTTTCTCAAAAAAAAAAAAAATCATATTTATACATTTTTTAACTACAAATGCTTGTCTTGTCTAGTTCTGCGATGCGCATGCATACTCTGCACTCCGTTTCAAGACAGTTAGGGTGTGTCGAAAAACTCCCATCTCATTTTCTCCTCCAACTTCAAAATCGCCCTGTTCACCCCTTTCTTTGTAAAGCATGCTTGACTCTCCTTGCATGTTCACGTTGTAAACACTGGGTCTGTACTTCTGCAGCATTGTAGGATGATTTTGAAGTTGGAGAAAATGAGATGGGAGTTTTACAACATACCCTGTATCTTGTACACTGTATCTTAACGGATTTACCCTCACTCGATGATTTGGTTCCAGATTTCCCGGGTCCGTGTGCGGCAAAATGCTAATGTTTCATGTTGACGTCAACTTGAAACTTGATGACTTGTTTGACATGGCTTAGAGTCGACTCTTTCTTTTGAAAGAGAGTAACTTTATACACAGAGCACTTTTAGATGTAAAACTTTGCAGGATGTTTTTTTATTCATTTAGAGCTGTTACACACTGCATGAAAGGAAATTTCCAAAAATCCATAATAAATGCACTTTAATGGAGTAAAAATTATGATTTAGTCTAAAGTAAATTTACAGTATTAATCCAATGTTTTTGTTTATCATAAAAACTAATATACACTACTGTTTAAAAGTTTGGGGTCAGATTATTTTTAAAGAAATCAATACTTTTATTCTACAAGAATGTTTTGAATTCATCAAAAGCGAAAGTAAAGCCTTTTACACAAGAACATCATATTTCAAATGCATGCTGGTTTTTAAATATTCTGAAATAATTCAGAAAAAATGTACGATTTCAACAATTATTTTAAATTGTAATAATGTTTCGCAGTACTGCTGCTTTTTTACTATTTTAGATTAAATACATGCAATCTTGATGGCATAAGAGATGTCTTTTAAAAAAACCTTTGAATGGTAGTGTCAAAAAAAAATTCATTTTTTGTCACTAAATAATTCCTGTAATTCCATGTGTGTTATTTTATAGTTTTGATTTTTACTCTTATTTTAAATTGGTGAATAAAGAATAGTGTGATAAAGAATAAGTAGATTTAACCTTTGATTGCTTTGATGTTTGTTTTTCTGTAGGTACTTTATGGCATTAGTTCAGGAGATGGCAGTGAAAATCGATCAGGGCTTCTTGGGAGCAATCCTTGCCTTGTTTACCCCAGCAACCGACTCCCAGGATGGTAAAGAGAAGGTAACTACTGCTTTTTTCGGACTCGTTTTGTTACATATTTTTACTAATAAAATAATTCGTAATGAGTGCAGTGTTAAACTTTTTTTTTTGTGTTTTAACTGTGTTGCTTTTTCATTGCATATAAGAATAAAGAGGGGTCTGGTAGATGTCAGTATGTATTTCTCTATGCTTCAGAATAAGCTGATAGAGAAGGATCTGGAGGCACTGCAGGCTCAGCTGATGGAGAGCTCCATGACAGACACCTCGGGCCTGAGCTTCTTTGAGCATTTCCACATCTCCCCTATTAAAGTAATGAACCAGAACCACTGTCCACTCCAAAACACAGCACATGTTCTATTCAACGTCACTTGTCACAGAAATTTTAAATGTCAAATTAGACATGCTTCCTAGTTTAATATATATGAAAAATAGTTCCTGAATTTTCAGCAGCCATTAGGCTACACTAGTTTTCAGTGTCACATGATATTTAATATATTTCTTAATTATTTAATTCCTTAATATTGTCCATTGTGAAAACCATTGTTCTTTATATTTTTGTGATAATTTCTTTTAATTCTTTTATTTAATAGGAAGGTTTTTAATGGGTTTTAAGACTTGTATGGCTTAATATAATGTAAATGATGTCTCTTACTAAATGTAAGAGTGTGACCCTGGACCACAAAACCAGTCTTTTGGGGTTTATTTGTAGCAATAGCCAAAAATACATTGTATGGGTCAAAATTATTGATTTTTCTTTTACGGCAAAAATCATTAGGAAGTTAAGTAAAGATCATGTTCCATTAAGATATTTTGTAAAATTCCTACTGTAAATGTATGAAAACTTAATTTTTGATTAGTAATATACATTGTTAAGAACATTATTTGAAGAACTTGTGATTTTATCAATATTTTGATTTTTTTTTGCACCCTCAGATTCCTGATTTTTAAATAGTTGTATCTCGGCCATTATTTTGATGACGTGAAATGGTTGCACTTTTTGAGCTACTGGCACTACCTGTTGGTATTTTTACCGCAACACAACTTTGAATACACAACTTGGAAAACAAAATACTGATACGATGATCACAGAGAGAAAGAAAGAGCTTAAAGGTGGCAAAGGATACAAGTATGGGCTTAAACCAAATGCCGTACCATTTATTTTTTTCCTATAAGGAGTCTAAACGCCCCCAGATATTGAGTGAAATCCACTCTGAGAAACTCCTTCAGTGGCTGTGGCATCATGACAAGCGTCGTCATGTTTACATCCTGCCAAGATGGCATCTAGTGTTTCTTGTCTCTGCCGTTTGTAAGCTGTTTCAGTAGCTGTGGTCTATTAAAAGCCTTAGAGGCATCAGGGCTAAAGTGGAGAGAACAAAGACGTGGGTCTTAAGGAGCTTTAATTTGTGGAGGAATGCTTCTCTTGTTGCCCTTCGAATGAAAATTACAACCAAAAGCAGCACATGTGGCTTTGTATCAGTATTTTATTTTCCGAGTTGTGTTGCAGTAAAAATAGCAACAGGTAGCGCCAGTAGTGCAACCATTTGCAGTCATTAAAATAATGGGGGCCCATAGTCCAAAATGTGTATAATGCGATGTGAATTGTTTAAATGTAAATTTGTCATTGTTTTCTACTACATATTTCCGTAAGAAACATCATTTACATTATATTAAGCCACATATGCTTTGAGGAGCTAAAGTATAATGCTGTGAATCTGGTTTGATGACATTCTGTATTGACACATGAAGCACTAGACTGAATCAACAAACACCTTATTGTCTTCTCAGGATATGAATAATTTAGTAATGTGAAGTGATTGATAAATTGCAAAATTTCCTTGATCAAACTGTAAAAAGACTTAATTGTTAATATTTGACCTGAGAAACTAAGTGTGTGTGTGTGTTTTTGTAGCTACACCTGAGTCTGTCTCTGGGCTCCAGTGGAGATGATTCTGAGCAGGGTGATATGGTCGCCATCCAGTCCGTCAACCTCCTGCTCAAAAGCATTGGTGCCACACTCACTGATGTAGATGATCTGATTTTCAAGTAAGACTTTAATATGTGCATGCACTCTAATACTGACTTACACTGTTTTTTGAAGACTAAGATTTACAGTGGTCTTCGATTGACGTTATGTCTCACTCTTTGATTCAGACTGGCTTACTTTGAGGTGAAATATCAGTTCTACCGGCGAGAGAAACTGATGTGGGCGGTGATCAGACACTATACTGAACAAGTAGGTGATCTAAATACACACTCATGCAATGTCAGAGTTCATTAGATGAACAAACACTCTTACATTTTCACTTAAAATTATTGCATCTGAAGGAAGTTCAGAAGTTCAGAGTCTCTTCCTCTCTTCATAGTTCCTAACACAGATGTACGTGCTGGTTTTGGGACTGGATGTTCTTGGAAATCCATTCGGGCTGATCCGAGGCTTATCAGAAGGAGTGGAGGCTTTCTTCTACGAGCCCATCCAGGTCTGACACATGCTGTTCATTTATCTATCTGTTCAGGCCTGTTGCGCTGCAGACGTCCCGTGTTCGAATCATGACTCGAGGACCTTTTCCCATCCCCACTCCCCCTCTCTCTCCCAAATCACTTCCTGTCAATTCTGATCTGTCCTATCACAATAAAGCAAAAAATGGCAAAAAAAAGTAGATAAAAAATAAATAATAAAAAATTATACTAGACTCCAAGCCTTTAAATTTGTAGTGTATAATGTTACAAAAGCTTTTTATTTCAGTTAAATGCTAATCTTTGGATTGTTCTATTCATCAAAGAATCCTTAACAAAAAAAAGTAGTCAACTGTTTCAAATATTGATAATAATAATAATATTAAATGTTTCTTGAACAGTAAATCAGCACATTAGAATGATTTCTGAAAGATCATGTGACAAGACTGGAGTATTGATGATGAAAATTTAGCTTTGATCACAGGAATAAATTACATTTTTAAATATATTTAAATGGAAAGCAGTATTTTAAATATATTTCACAATATTATTGCTTTTGCTGTAGTTTGGATCAAATAAATGCAGGCTTGGTGACTAGAAAAGACTTCTTTAAAAACATTAAAAAATATTACTGTTCAAAAACTTTTGACAGGCAGTGTATTTTAGGTTTTTGTCACATGGTTCAACAGTTTGATTTATAGAGACTTCTATGTTTCTGACTGTTCTTTCATGTGTCATGCCAGTGTTATCAAGTTATGATTTGTGTGTTCGATTCAAGACTGGAAACATTTGTTTGTGTGTAGGGGGCTGTTCAAGGACCTGAGGAATTTGCAGAAGGTTTTGTTATCGGTGTTAAAAGTTTACTGGGCCACACAGTGGGTAAGTCTCCCAGCTTCCTGCTTTTCTCTCTCGAATCCACATATACTCACAGAGGATCCTTAAAGCACATGCTTATTTTGTTTCGACCTTATCTTCCTAGGAGGCGCAGCTGGCATGGTGTCCCGTATAACAGGCACTGTAGGAAAAGGCTTGGCTGCAATCACTATGGACAAAGAGTATCAGCAGAAACGAAGGGAGGAGATGAACAGACCCACTAAAGACTTTGGAGAGAGTCTGGCTAAAGGAGGAAAGGGTTTCCTCAAGGTACTGCACACAAGTTCCTCCACAAATAAAAAACAGAAACATCTAAGACGACATCAAATCATTTGCCTTTTTGTTTTATGTATCATAGATAACACCATTCAATTGGATTTAGCTGTATTTAGCTGTCATCTTGTATTTAGCTATAAAAACTGACTTTTGTCTCTTTTGTCCTTCAGGGAGTGGTTGGTGGTGTAACAGGAATTGTAACAAAACCGGTGGAAGGTATGGCGGTTTAGTACTTATGCAACAGTTACGTAAATAAATTTGATCTGTTTTTGTATGCAGTGATAACAACAAATTATTGGAAATTGAAAATGCGCAAATACATATAAAGCCAAACTTGACGACAGTGTATAATATATCATTTAATAAACTGTCATGGGTTTAGGGGCGAAGAAAGAGGGGGCTGCAGGCTTCTTCAAGGGCATTGGGAAAGGCCTGGTTGGAGTGGTGGCCAGACCTACAGGGGGCATCGTAGACATGGCAAGCAGTACTTTTCAGGGCATTCAGAGGTGAGACACGCACACACATGAATATTTTATCTACATGCATACAAACACAGACGCACACATTTAGACAAGCATGTACGTACACCACCACTCAAGGTTTTTTTTTTTTTAAAGAAAATAATACTTTTATTCGGCAAAGACACATTAAATATATTTAAAATATTACAAAGTAGAGAGACCTATTTTTAATATCTCACTATATTACAGTTTTTACTCTATTTCTGATAAATAAACAGCCTTGGTGAGCATAATAGAGTTTGTATTAAAAAAGTTACAATAAAAAAATCTAACATTTAAACGATAATGTATATATTCATAAAGTTATTACTGTCAAATGATGATTTTTGTTGAAGGGATATTTTGAACCAATAAACGAAACGTATATGTAGTCATCATGATAATAAGAAGGCCCACATCTACTTATTTTTGCAAAGTGGAAGTCGTGAGGCCATTTCCCCTCAACCTAAATATAGCTTGGAAACCATGTTCTTCCTACTAGGGCAGAGATGTACTGATGTGTCATATTATGGAAGCACTAATGTGCATTTTACATATACATTTTGGAAAAGCAGATTGCAATAAAGGAGTTCACTTCCAGAACAAAAATTTACAGATAATTTACTCGCTCCTTTGTCATCCAAGATGTTGATGTCTTTCTTTCATCAGTCGTAAAGAAATTATGTTTTTTGAGGAAAACATTTCAGGAATGTTTTCCATGTAGTGGACTTCTGTGGAGCCCACAAGTTTGGACCTTTAAAATACAGTTTAAATGCAGCTTCAAAGGGCTCAAAATGATCCCAGCCAAGGAAGAAGGGACTTATCTAGTAAAATGATTATTGGTTATTTTCTAAAAAACTTTTTAACTTCAAATACTCATCTTGTCTTGCTCTGTGTGAACTCTGTGTATTCCGGGTCAATACAGTTAGGGAATGTCAAAAAACTCCCATCTCATTTTCTCCTCAACTTCAAAAATGTCCTACATCGCTGCAGAAGTACCAACCCAGTGTTTACAAAGTGAACATGCAAAGGTCAAACGCCCTTTACAGAAAAAGGTAAAAAAGTGATATAGGATGATTTTGAAGTTGGGGGAGAAAATGAGATGGGAGTTTTCGACCTACCCTAACTGTCTTGCACAGAGTACGCATGCACATCGCAGAGCTAAACAAGACGAGCATTTGAGTTTAAAAGGTATAGAAATTGCAACTTTTTTTTTTAGAAAATAACCGATCATTTAGCTAGATAAGACACTTCTTCCTCGGCTGGGATCATTTAGAGCTCTTTGAAGCTGCATTTAAACTGCATTTTGGAAGTTCAAACTCAAACACCATAGAAATCCATTATATGGAGAAAATTCCTAAAATGTTTTTCTCAAAAAACACAATATCTTTACAACTGAAGAAAGAAAGACATGAACATCTTGGATGACAAGTGGGTGAATAAATTATCTGTAAATTTTTGTTTTGGAAGTGAACTTCTCCTTTAATGATGTACATTCTGAAAGAACAAAAAAAAATTTAATATTAAATTTAAAAGTTCCTATGGCAATTTTCTAATATACTGTCAGCTGTCAACTGAGTGTCATTGTCCTAATTCATGTCTCTTTTGTCTTTGTTGTCTTTTTTTTTTTTCTCACATAGTGTTGCTTTTGTTTTCATGTGTGTCAACTAATTTTGTGACTCTTTTTTTCATTTTTTTCATAAGTTAATTCCTGGATGTGTTTGTTCTTTTTAGTTCAGTGAGTATTTGGACACTCATTAGTGTACATGTGTACAAATGTGCGTATGAAGGTCTGAATAACTGAAGTGTGGATGGATGTGTATTTATGCCTATGTTACCCAAAGACATGACAGTGAATGATCCCTCTGCATTCACTCAGTTGGGTTTGCTTGTTTCCTGGGTCCAAAAGAGAGTGAATTTTGCAGCATGAATGAATTTTCTAATTTACAGGATATGAATGGTTGAAAGGTAAGCATTGCATCATGGGAAGCAAAGGATGTGAGCTGTAGCGCAGAGCATTCTGCCATAATCTACAGTTCAGAAATCCTCTTATAACTGGATTAATCAACATGTGCCTATTTTCCCATCATTGTAACATTTGCTTCTGATCTCCACACCCCTTTCACTGGTGCATTTTGGGGCCAAAGGAAAGTCTGATGAGCAGAGCAGCACAGACAGGAGCAGAGATGATATACAGAGGAACGGAAGAACAGATGGGCATGTATACTCACTTGTAATTATGTTTATAGGAAATTGACCTTTAAATCAAAGGTTTGAAAGGTATGTAATATTCTAAGAATTATAGTTCAACCAAATAAAAATTCTGTCATCATTTACTCACCCTCATGTTGTTCCAAACCTATGACTTACTTTTTTCTGTGGAACCTAAAAAAATTTTTTTTTGGTCTATGACCGCTTTTCATAGACTGTGATGACGAGTCTGCAGTTATTGACATCAGAAATCTAGCAAAGTGTATTTTCATTTAAAAAATGTACATTTATTGTACTTAAATTGCTGCAGAAGTACCAACCCAGTGTTTACAAAGTGAACATGCAAAGAAGGTCAAACACCCTTTACAAAAAAAGGTAAAGCAGCGATGTAGGAAAATTTTGAAGTTGGAGGAGAAAATGAGATAGGAGTTTTTCAACATACCCTAACTGTCTTGAACCAGAAAAAACAGAGTTCACACAGAGCCAGACAAGATGAGCGTTTGAGGTTAAACAGTATATAAATTTTAATTTGTTTTAGAAAATAACCAGTTGTTTCGCTAGATAAGACCCTTATTGCTTGGCTGGGATCGTTTAGAGTCCCTTGAAGCAGTATTTAAACTACATTTTGGAAGTTCAAACTCAGGGGCACCATAAAAGCCCATTATATGGAAAGGAATCCTAAAATGTTTTCCTCAAAAAACATAATTTCTTTATGACTGAAGAAAGAAAGACATGAACATCTTAGATGACAAGGGGGTGAGTACATTATCTGTAAATTTTTGTTCTGGAAGTGAACTACTCCTTAAGTCATACTGATTTGTAACAACATGAGGATGGTTAAACGAGTATCATTTTTGGGTAAACTTTGGGTGATGCCCCTTTCTCCGACTGCTCTGCTTGTCAGACCAAGTCCACTGCACGAGCTCACTGCACTGCTGATGCACTGGACTCTATGATACAGCACTGCCTGGTAAGGACCAGGCGCTCTCCAACCAAGAAGCATTATGATTTCAAAGGCAGTCGATGACCAGGCTAACAAATCATATTATGCACCCATGCCATTAATTCTGCCCTGGAAAGATGAGTTGGCCAATCTGTTGTGTTTTACTGCGTTCCCGCCCCTGGCTTTTTCATGCCAAACCTTTCACGACGAGCTGGAACAGTGATGCCCCCTCCCCTCCCCAAGTGATTCTCAAGCATATACGCTCAGTCATCCAACCATTCATTCTGCTTTCCATCTTATACACCTGAACCAATCAACACTGTCTGTATGAACTAATCACATTGCTTTTCCATGCTCGCCTTGTAGAAGTAACATAAGGTGAGAGAGGGCTTAAGGAATCAGACACTGCACGCAATAGCACAAAGAGATGTTGTAGGTTGATGATTTTGAAATGCATTGCGTTTGTTCAAGGCTGTTCGGGCATGCTCTGATGAACTTTAATTGAGTAGATTCTGTTCACTACCTGTTGTTAAGAATGAATCACACAATGCCTACGCATTTTACGTGAATAAAAAAAAACACCACAGGATGTCGTCTTTGTGAGTTATCTAACACGCTGTTGTTCACTTGATTTGCAGGGTGGCAGAATCGACTGAAGAGGTGAATAAATTAAGGCCAGTGCGTCTCATACAAGAGGACGGCATCATACGGCCCTACGACCACCATGCGTCGGAGGGCTATGACCTCTTTCAGGTGAGGTCATCGACCACTACTGACCAGGCTACTAGACCCGATGGGAAGGATTATTAATCAGCATAACCCTCTGTTTTAATTTACAACTACTAATTACTAACAGCCAAATTGTTTTGAAGGATTGGAGTCAGTTTGACAGATTAAGGCAAAACCATTGTTTTTTTTTTTTGTTTTTTATTTTATTGTTGAGATCTTGGTGTATTTTGCTTCCATAACATTGTCACATTTCAGACTAGTGGAAAGAAAACATTCCAAATACACATTTAAGAGTTTATTTTATTACACTTAATTTATTTTCATTATTATTATAGTACATTTCTGAAAAGGCCATTTTCTCAAAATTAGTTTCTTTTCTCACGCAATGAGCCAGAAATTTCCACTTAAGTAGGACTTGCACCAGACTTTCCAGTTTATTCTTATTCATATTCGGATGTTTTTTTTTTACAAAGGTTTGTTCATATATCACTTTATCCTGATTTACAGTTAAGTCAAAAGTTTACATACACCTTGCAGAATCTGCAAAATGTTCATTATTTTACCAAAATAAGAGGGATTATACAAAATGCTTGTTATTTTTTTAGTACTGACCTAAATAAGATATTTTACATAAAACACGTAGTTTAAATAAATAGTTTAATTTATAAAAATGACCCTGTTCAAAAGTTTACAAACACTTGATTCTTAATACTGTGTTGTTAGCTGAATGATCCACAGCTGTTTTTATATATTTATTTTTTAGCAAAAGTGGTTCATGAGTCCCTAGTTTGTCCTGAACAGTTAAACTGCCCGCTGTTCTTCAGAAAAATCTTTCAGGTCCCACAAATTCGTTTTTCAGCATTTTTGTGTATTTGAACCCTTTTCAACAATGACTGTATTATTTTGAGATCCATCTTTTCACACTGAGGACAACTGAGGGACTCATATGCAACTATTACAAAAAGTTCAAACACTCACTGATGCTCCAGAAGGAAACATGATGCATTAAAAGCCAGGGAGTGAAAACTTTTTGAATATCAAGATCAGGGTAAATTTAACTTATTTTGTCTTCTGGGGAAGATGTAAGTATCATCTGTAGCTTCTGAAGGGCAGTACTAAATGAAAAAAATATGATATTTAGGCAAAATAAAGTTGTACACATCACCTTTCTGTTCAAAAGTTTACACCCCTGGCTTTTAATGCATCATTTTTCCTTCTGAAGCATCAGCGAGTGTTTGAACCTTCTGTAATAGTTACATATGAGTCTCTCAGTTGTCCTCAGTGTGAAAAGATAAATCTTAAAATCATACAGTCATTGTTAGAAATGGTTCAAATACACAAAAATGCTGAAAAAGCAAAGAATCTGTGGGACCTGAAGAACAGCGGGCAGTTATATGTAAACGCCTTTTATGTGAAATATCTTATTCAGGTCAGTACTAAATAAAAAATAACATGCATTTTGTATGATATATGAACAAAACAAAACTATTGTCTTATGGTGCTGCGATTATTCAACTGGAGATGTATGGGGATATCATTTTTTTACCGAGTCGACCAAATTCCAAATCCCCTTGTTAAAATTCCAGCTGTATTCTTCATTAAAACTGACCTTAAACTCCAAAGTTGAACTGACTCCTACCCTGCTGTGAAGAAATGAATTCCTGTTTGCCTACTCATTTAATTTTTCCCCTTTTCTCTCTTTTCTGTCCTTTCCCAAATGCAGCCTGAGGAAATGTAAATTGGGAGTGGGAGATGGGATTGAGACTATTACCTTAAAAATGTTACTGAAAACATTTGAGAAAATAGATGAGATATTGTAGCACTCAAATGAACCAAACTGGATATCCAGTGCTAGACTTAGTCTAGCCTGGTCCACCTACAGTAGAATGTTACATTGTTGTGTTTAGAAAACGCTATAATATCCTAAGTCTGCATCTGAAGTTGTCTGTCTTGTGCACTTTTACGGCTGTGCTACTTTTCTTATCTAGAAAACTTTTTTTTTATTTGTCTAATTTTGCTGAAAATAATTTCAGCATTATACCTCAGACATTTTTATTACATCAGTTTTATATCCGTATGTACTTTTATTTTGTATCAGTTAATGCCAAATATATCCTAACATAACCTCATTAGTCAATGTTTTTCCCAAAATATATGATTTGAACTTTAAAAAGACAAGGTAGTTTTAACACTTTAGAGCCATACTGGCAAACAATAATAGAGTTTCATTATTAGTACTTAAGATTTGTTAGAAACAGGATGTGAAACTTCCAAAGTTTGTCTATTTTTCTAAACTTCATTTTAATTTCTTTGAACTTATGTCTGTAAATACCCATGTCTCTAAAGCCTGACAACACAATATTAATCTATATAAAATATATTTATTAAAAATGTAATGTAAACAGTATTCTTAATTATTGTGGATACATAAAAATGTGTATATTAATATATGCAAACTTATATGCACTAAATGGGCATTTTACAGTGCATGTTGGAATTAATGTCTGATGTATTTTCCTATATACTTTATACGCTATATAACAGGTGTGGTTCATAATTGTCATGTAATCGTTCGGTTTAATGTGGCTTTACTGTGTAATTGTACAAATTGAAGAGCTTGCTTGAATCCTGTGATTTGACCAAATAATCTGGAATAAATCAATACTCCTCTTTGCCATGATCAGTTTTATGCATTTTGGATTATTTTTTCCCCAGATCGTTATGATTGAGATCATTATTGCTGAAAGAGTATTCAGGTGCAGTCAGTACAGCAGTGTTTGCTGTATTTTGTGTATTGTGCTGTATGAGTGTGTATGTTTTTCAGAGGTCTGAGATTAAACAGCTGGATGGAGAAATCTTCAGAGAACACTATGAGTACCCAGGACACAGAAAAACAAACATCATTATCACCAACAGGTATTCCAACAACAGAAAAATGATGAAATGTCGGCATTTTCTATATGTTCTATATATGTGTTGGTTTATTTATTATGCAGGAGGGTGATGTGTGTGAAGGAGATCGATGTGATTGGACATTTCAATAAAGAATGGGAATGTCAATTTGAGAATTTTCAAAGGCCTCCAAGCACTGAGGGAGGAGATTTGAAGATATATTACCGGGTACATAAATGGCTTCCAAACAGCACAGTGATAAGTGTATAATTCAAAACATATGGATAAAATCATGATCAACTAATTAACATTGCTTTACAACAATCTGGATGTTGGTGCAGGAACAGAACAAATTAAACCTCATTAGGAAGGATGGACAGACGCAGGTGAAAGTGATAAACATGAGACATGCTGGCATGGCTGAGGTAAACCTCACAGACATGTGTTTTGTTGTTTGTGTGGATTGTAAATTAAAACTGTTGCTTTAAAATTGATGTTTTAAAGGAATAGTTAGCAGAAAGCAGACCTCAGGCAATCTAAAATATAGATGAGTTTAGATCTGGAGAAATGTAGTAGTGTGTCACTTGCTTACCAATGTAGCCATCAGAATGAAAGGTCAAAAAGCTTGTGGATTATTGTGATGTTTTTATAAGCTTTTTGAACTCTCATTCTGACAGCACCCATTTACAGCATTGCTGAGCAAACGATGTAATGGTACATTTTTTCAAATCTGTTTTGATGAAGAAACACTCATCTAGATCTCGGGTGGCCTGAGGGTTTTTTTTTAGATAATTTTTATTTATGGGCGAACTATTCCTTTAATGAACGTAGCTCAATTAAAGCACAGCTGGCAAGCAAAATGTCAGTGCCCATTGTTGAATATGACTGGGTATTTTACATTTAGCTTGCTATTTCACAGATGCCAAGTTGTGATTAACCTAGTTACACAGGTTGCTCTAGTCTTATCTTTTTCATGCTCACATGCCATTACACTGAGTAAAAGTACATAGCTGTCATATAAATGACTCCTTTTCAAGAAACCGTGACCTTGTTGACCTCTTTTGCTTCACACTCCACAGAGACTGCGAGAAAGAATCGACAGTGCCCAGTTTGCACGCAAGCAATATCAGATGGCACGGCAGAAATCACAGCGCTTCATCAAAATGGGCAACGTTTAAATTAGTCAATCGAACCATGTAAACGTGTTCCCACATCTCCTCCTTTGTTTAATATACTGCCTAGCATTCAAAGTGTCGTGTATAGAAATGTATTTTAGCAAATGTATTAGTTAAACTCACTGGAGTTTTGGATGTATCTCTGAATATTTGGAGTTTTTTTTTTTTTGGATGTTTAAGCACTTTGCCTTTTTGTTATGTTTTGCATAATGTCTTGATGATGGGAGAAAACAAATTTGGAAAAGAGATTAATTATTTAGTTAGGATATTTTGCACAAATACATCACTTCAGTATACAACTGCAATGTGAGGCTTGTCCAGTTAAGCTCACTTACCTTGCTTACAAAAACGAAGCCAAAAATCGTCATTTTCTGTTCTAGATCATCCTTCCATGTTTTGTTCAACACTGACACGTATGATAGACAAAACTACTCTCAGCGTCTTGAATATTTTAACATTACAGTGTTTTGTTCTCATTTGTATTGTTTTACAGATGCACATATGCTCTTTTGTGCCTTGCGCTGCACTTAAGGAAGTGTACTGTGACTGTGTTGTCAAAAAGTGGAGTCTGTGTCACAGCTATTCCACAGTTTGTTAAAATGGCAGACCACACCTGCTATTTAAGGTGGAGACTATGATGTGAGCTTAGCTTTACCTCTCATGGTTACTTGCTTGTTTTGGAAGTAACCAAGATGTGATTAAACAGCGCATGCCTATATGTCAAGGAAAGAGTGTGCTGTATTCCACAGTTTTCTAACAATGATGTACAGTGAATGTAATGTCAAAGCACCTGGCATTGGATCCTGTCCATGTTGCTAAGTAACTGGGCTTCCTGTATGTGGGTGCAAATGGCCCCTATTGGCCTGGTGTGGGCAGGAAAGGAGAGGTTGGCTATCCCATGCCCTTTGCTGTGGGTCTTTCCATGTCCTCTTATTTCCTATGCATCAGTTGACCAGATATACACCCACAGGTCAGTGCCATTGTGTGTAGACAGCTGTAACAGCTAAAGACACCAAATGTCATAAATAATCTCCACTAATCCAATGCAAACACTAGGAATGTCAGCCATAACGGCATAAGCATTTCCTGATCTCATCTGCCTCTCTAGATAAAAGCTGTTTTCAGAAACATTCAGTGTTCTGGAACTCTGATCACAACCTCATACGTCAATGCAGTACAGTAAACCGGCAGTATCTAATCTAACATCAGTCTCATGACTGAACTCTATTGTGAAAACTATCTTGAGTTGATGCACTGTAATTAAAACTATAGTTTTGCACTTTAATTGGACCTTGATTAAACTTTAAGAGAATCAAATTAGCTAAAAAAAAAAAAAAAACAACGTGGAGAGAAGTAAATTTCTTTTGTACGAATAACTAGTCTTTTGTTTTATCAATTAAATAGACCTTAACAGAACATAGGGTCCACTGAAAACGTATATTTTCAAGGCATTTTTATCTAACTGTTCTTTTAACTAAATATTACCCATTATATAATGCAGTAATGATCAATTTCATAATTATAAAGTGTAATCTAGCAAATCTATCCTTTATGCTGGTAGGAAAATGGCGTCTATAAAGGTTGTAATTCTCAATAGTAAAACACTCTTAAAACTTGAAAAAAAAAAACGGTCAGCAGCTCGATACCAAATAAATGTTTTGGGCTCGTCATAAATCTGCTGTTTTTCTGTCTTTCTTATATTGTGATACTAGCTATAATATACACTTCTTTATACACGACAACTTTTAAAGCCCACACAATGCTCCTCGACTCTTGCAAGCTCTGGAACGCCGTTTAGCGGAAGTACGTCAGCAGCATGTTCGCTGATCACATGTCAAGCATGCTGCGGGTGTGTGTGTGTGTGTGACTCTGAGAGAGAGAGAGAGAGAGAGAGAGAGGGGAAGAGTCTAGATGTTAATAAATGTGAGAAATGAGCCACATACGAAGAGAGGGAAAGAGTGTAGACGAGACAATCTTTCAGTTACTGCGAAAATGCACAATATTTATTAATAACGTACTGCATGTTGGGACAGAGGACTCGACAACTCATATTATTGTTAAGAACTGTTAAATTAATGTTCTCAAAAATAAGCTATACAGCTCAAATATAACGTGTCCATGTGAGCAGTACCTGCCAATTATTAAAGTGCACAAATGAACAAATAGTTCTGTTGAGTCGGATCTTATAGTGAACCGGTTGAACTGGTTTTAGAAAATTGATGTTTGATCTATACATGTTCGATTTTATGTGTCAATTCGTTTCCGAATCTAACTGAATCGATAGAAGCGAATCTAAGTCACAACTCACCGACTCCTAAGTTTATTTGCAATAAACGTTAACAAATAAAACGTGTTTTAATGATTTTAAAGACGATAGAATGTATTTATTTATTATAATGAATCGCAATTAGAAATTTTACATTTACTGCCAAGAGAGGCACAAAATTATTTTTTATTTTGGGTTATTTTAATTAATCTAAGTTAATTTAATTAATCTAAATTATAATTAAGAATTAGCCTGCGTGTACATTTTTGTACGCTGATTCATGACTGCAAGAAACTAAATTATGATGTAAGCAATCACAGTAAACACCCATGTTAATAAATGTGAGAAATGTGCCACATATGGCTTTACTGGAATGTTTCGAGCATGTCAGTGTATGTTTGGTGTGACCGTGTCTAGCGCTCAACAGCGCTGTCTGTGGACAGAAGGGCCACACCCGCTCCCATGAACACTAACAGATCTGTCACACGCTCAAGTGCAATCCGCACCAAAAGACGATGTAAAACGAATCGGAGCTGTTCTCCAAAGCGATCCCATTGTAATAATAACTGAAAGCCACAGATGAACATGGAGTCTCCGCCAGAGCCCGTCACGGCGCCGCGCAAGAGCGTTTCTGAAGCGGACGCTTCGGTGGAGGACAGCCCGGTGAAACTGGACAGCAAGGCTGAAACCGACAAACCAGCACCAGTTCGGCGGCAGAGTTGCTCAAGTACCAACAAGGGTAAGGCTTGAAGAACAGAACCAAAACTTGCTTGCGAATTATTTTCCAGCTTAATCAAGTTCACGGAGATCAAATTTGAGCCTAATCTTGAACTTCAGTCCTTGCATGTGACCCGTTTCATATTGGCGCTGAATTTACAATGGATTAAACAGATTAAACAGCATGTTATTTGATATACATGGAGGCCTGGTGGTAGCGAATGCATGCTTAGTGCAAATTAACTAATAATATTTGTAGGCGAGCCCAAACATTCCTGGCCACTGGCTACCTGTCATTTCTAATCTATTACTCGCATGCTGTTTAGTAGTTAATGAAGAAGTGTCGTTTTTCACGACTGTCACAGCTTTATCTAACGTTACTCCTACTCTTATTGTGTTTGTACGTCGATAGACAAAGCTGTGGCCAACGTGTCCGTGTTTTAGTATTACTAATAATACACACTTAAATGCAACGTATGTTAGGGCACTAGGCACAGACGAGACAGCATTTGCATAGCAAAGTGGTGATTTCATAGTGTGTAAATGAGCACAAAGCCTTCTGTTTTACATGGGGCAGCAGCACCCCTTTTGTATCTCTGATTTGGGGATATAAGTCAAAGAAATGTCGGTTAATGTGTCATTCGGTAGACTATCACAGTTGACACAGTTTAGTCAGAGCAGATTTCAGGTCCGCTTGGCTTTGGCAGTCATGTCTGAGGCTGTGCCTCAAAACCTAGTTGAGCTGCCACCTATGCAGCATTTTTGGGCACGGTATGCGATTATGTAGTCTTCAAATGTTGTCTAAATAGGCAGCTTATATGGTATTGAGACGCCGCCCGTTTGTCTGGCAGGCGTTGCGCTGTGCTTGCGTGTGTGTGGAGCGCTGTTATGTAACAGGTTAAGTCACACACAGAAGGAGAGGATATGAAGGGATATTTTCACGTCTTTACTCCTCGTGTAAACAAATGGGGTTTCATGTCATGACTACTGCGGTTTTTAACGTAGGGCGTTATTTTCCCTGTGTGTTGACACGGTTGTACCGTCTTCTCTTTTCGCGGACACACTGTCTGGTTGCCCTGTTACGTAACCAGAGGACGGAGGCAGGTACGTTTACGGATCCGGCCGCGAAAGGAGTTTCAGTTGGGCTCGGGAAAAGGGTCTGACACTCCTAACCCGCTAACCTATATTCTCAAATTCTCCTGTTTGGTTAAGATTACTTTCCACGAGGTTTGGCCAAATTATTCGGACATGATTAAAGAGTAATTTCACGGTGCGCACAAGGAAAACGTCCAAACATCTGTTTACACTGGCTGACGTTTACATCACAGCAGATATGAATGATTTAGGATTCATTAATTTAGAAAATCAGCATGAACTGATGGTCAAACAGTTTACTCATCCCTATGGCCCTGGCATTGATCCATGTGAGTTAAACATGTCTGATTTTATGTAAGATGTTAGTATAAAACATTATGAAGACCAATAAAGTCAGCATGGAGTTAAAATATATCCTGTATATGTTCTAAATTCATTTTGTTGAACTTGTGAATGATTCATCCATGAATGTTTCAATTGTACAACCATAATTTATTCAGACACCTTTTCTCACATTATCACAGTTATTCGCTGTAGTTTAGAAAATGGTAATAAAATATGACTCGAGTTAAACTGTGACAGAACAAATCCATCTTCATAACGTCAGATAACTTTGACAGGAAGGTATGTAACAAAACATGGTTAGGTCAAAGTGTCAAATCAAACTGGTCCCAACTTTTATCAATTTTACTGGTAGTCCAATATATGAAGATTTTTTTTGGGTATAACACATCACAGTTTACTTTATTTTGCTATACTCGCTTACATAAATGAGCTATAGTGTCCTGCACCCACTGGTTTGACCCATTTTTGGTTTGACTGTATATGTTCTAAATTCATTTTGTGGAACTTGTTGTGAATGATTCATCCATGAATGTTTCATATGTACATTTTGTCAAGTTCGCATTCATATCTACCTCCATATAATCAGCGAACAAACCCAGTCCCCACCCTGCATTTTTTTCTTTTTTTAATAATCTGTTTAATTCAGATGTACATCGCATTATGAAAGAAAAGATTTGTCATTACTTCCATTACATTGCTATTTTATAATTATTCTGATTTTATTCCTCACACCCAGTCCCAAACAATGGAAATTCTGTCCTCATGTCGTTATGTCATTCCAAACCTGTGACTTACTTTTCGTCTTTATTTTGTATTTCTGCTGTCATTTTTTGTGAACTGTCCCTTTAAGGAGTCTTCTTCAGCCTCAGCAGCTGAGGCTCTTCCTCTCAGCAGTCTCTCTAAAAGCTCCATATTTTACACAAGCGCTGGGACTACCTTCCCAAGCTGATGTTAGTTACATAACTCCTGTGTTTCCGCGAATTCTTCACCCCAGTGGAGGTGGTGGGCCTCAGGGTGGACAAGTGGCTACACACTAGCACTCAGCCAAAAATGTGCAAGGCCTTCGCCGAGCATCTTACGTCCACTTTAGGCTATTGTGCAGTGGGCCGCAAGATTGTGCCTGACTCAGAGCTCAAATGCAAAAAATAAATGAGGAAAGAGCCATGTAAGATATGTCCAAGCAGACAAAATGGAGAACAATATGACGTCTAATAACCATGTCCACTTGAATACAAGTGGTCATTCTGAGTAATATTAAGATGTTCACACCATTATGGAATTACCGTAATTATGAGATTTCACACGCTCGTTTGTAATTACAGTTTTTGAAAGCTCTGTACCACTTGACTGCTGCAACATCATGTGGAAACACTCAAAATGGCAGCGGCTTCAGCAGTAAATTGTAGTAAAGCAGTTAATTTGCAAGATTTCCATTCAATAATTTCTGCAGTATAATTGACTAATTGTATTGTCTCAGTAATGCAAGAATAATATGAAAATAAACAAAAGACATGTAATACAATTGAAAATCGTGTTAAAGACGTACAAGGAAGAGAAGAAAATGTTGAATAATGGTGTTATTTTTAAAGTCGTCAGTTGCGTTGTCTATGAAGGGTCAGAAAGCTCTCAGATTTCATCAAAAATATCTTAATTTGTAAAAAATAAACGACGGTCTTACGGGTTTGGAACAGCATGACGGTGAGTAATTACTGACAGAATAAGCCAATTTTCTCAATAGGTATTGATTATGGAAACTTTTCCATTAAAAAACTGGCATCAGGTGACTGTTATAAAAAGGCTTGAAAAGGAGTGAATTAGGAAAATACAGTGTGTTTCCAGTGGAATGAACATGTAAGAAACAGGGTATAGTGCCTTCAACACAAGTGAAGGGATATTAGCAAAGGTTCCAGAGTCGTTGCAACCAGTGTTTTAGAACCGGTTTTAACGAAATCTTGACTGCAATTGTGGAGACACACAAAAAAATGAACATACACTAGAAAACATACTCACAGAAAGAGAGCAAACACCCTAGCCTGTTTTTTTGTACTTTCGATGGAGTGTTATTGCAGTGGTGACAGGCATAACTGGCTACAGGTGCGCCCCATCTAATGCTGCCAGGCGAAGTACTTTACACACCCTCCAAAGCGGTTGGCCATAGCGTGACATTTGCTGAGATGGGAGGTGTTTGCATTAAACAGAGGGTCATGTAGGATCTTTACTCACTCTGGGCTAATTGACTTTTGCTACCAGGCCTTACGGTAACATGAGAATTGCTGAGGATTTAGACAGTTCAAAAGTACAGAACAACAACAGGAGCTGTTGATATGAAGGCAAGCTTTCGAGCAGATACGAATCATTAACTGCTGCTTTTAGGTAGAGAAAAAAATATGTTGTCCATCTGGTAGAATATTTGATTACATGATACACTCTGATGTTTGGAATCTCACTTTACACTCATTTACCAAAGTCGGTGGGTTCAGGAAATCGTCCATTTGTCATGTAACGCCTCCATTTCTTTCCGAGGTTTTGTATTTTGTTTGAAATTCCTAATACGGAATTAAAGATTTGCTGTCTTCACTCGTTTACGGCACAGTGACATGTCTCCATACCTGAGCTGAAAATGACTCGCCTTGTAAACCACTTATACTAAGTCAGAGAGGAACATGCAGTTAAGATGACATTCACAGGATTGTTTTTTTTTTTTTTGTTGTTGTTGTTGTTGCTGTTTTTACCTTGCTCAGTGAGATTCCAGAAGAAAGGAGAGAGAACGTTCTGGCTGAGTTTATCTGAATACTCTGCACTGTACTCCGTGTACTCCCCGCTGGGCTGTAACCGTGGTTCGGGTCCTGCCACACGGCCTCATGTTTCCCCTGCAGCATGTACCAGAAAGCTACTAGACTGTTTACATTTAGAGCAGCTCCACCTTGCAGGTTTCTCATGAATCATTCTGGTATATTGTGCAATAGGGTTATTTGACTGGTAGGTCAAAAAGTTGAAAGTTTGGTGAGGTTGGTGAAATACGTTTTATTTCCAAATTCATTTTTTTTCCATTTTAAATTATTATTATTAAAAAAGCCTGTCTAACTGATTGTTTTACAGTATTATGTTTTACCAAATTTTGTGTTTTCCATTACTTTTCTGGATTCCATTTTAATGGTTCTGTTACATTTTTAATAATTTAAAAGCAGCTCCAATTAATTTATTTTATTTAAAAAAAATCATGTTTTTTTTTTCTTCTTCCAGAAATACTGTGAATTTACATTTTTCTCCTAAATAAATTTGTAGATTTTTTATTTTTTTTGGAGGGAAATTAATAGTTTAGATTAATTGATAGTAGATAGATTTAATCGATTAATCGACAGTCGTTAAAAACCATGAAAAATTTTGAAATGAATTTTATTCTACTGACAGCTCTAATTTTTAACAGAATACATCTACCACTAATAGTGTGTATAAAAAATGTTAATACATAATAAATACTGAACATTTAAAAGTAAAAAATATATACATAATATTTTAGTAATTTTCTTTAGTACAATAATGTCAACATAAATTATATATATATTTTTTTTTAAAAGATTTTTTATCGTAAGAGATATTTTCGTAAGAGGTTCCTCACAAGCACTATTTATAGTGAATGAACATTACACAGTTATTGAACTGAAGTGAACTGGAGTTGAATAAAGACACCATTGTCTTGCTACAGCTGCTTTATCGCATAATTTTGGATTTGCCTCGTTTTTGAAGTTTGCATCATTGATTCTGTTACTTTCCTGTTTACTGCTGTGAAGCTGCTTTGAAACAACCTCTGTTTTATAAGGCCCTATAATAATAAAATGTCTTGACGTAGTTTTGGCATAGTCTTTTCTGATGGTTCACTCATTACTATGAATTGGAGAAAGTTCAATGTGCAATATAGCAGAACAGGTCCTGTCTTCTAACTAAATAAAAGAGACAATCACCAGTTGGTAAAGTCATCGCATTACTGCAGCTGCCGATAGAAACTCAGTTCCCATAGAAACAGCCAGAGATGCGCATTTCAGACAGTACAAGCTCATTGGCTGGACCAACTTGAAATATACATTTATTAATGCTGTTTGCGCATAGAAACAGCATTTATGGAAAAGTTCATGTCAAATTTTGGCTTGTGATTTGAAATAAGATATTTAAATGTGGGTTTGCCAAGAAGTTTCAGCAATTTCAGTATTTCCCCATTCAAGTAGATAGGAGGTGGTCTGGGATGCCTGAAATAGCTACTCAGAGGCGTTGCAAATATGGCTGCTTTCTGGGGGCTTTCTTAAGACTTACCAGTGAAATAGTTGGTCAGTCAACCCACAGACTAGTCAAAAAATATGTTGTTTTGCACATATTAAAACACAGCAAAAGCACTGAAACACAGCAAAAGCAGAAAAATTATGAAATGTTTTTACTATTTAAAATAACTGCTTTCTATTTGAATGTATTTTAAAATGTCATTTATTCCTGTGATCAAATTTAAATTTTCAGCATCATTACACCAGTCTTCATGATCCTTAAAAAAATCATTCTAATATGCTGATTTTTCTGTTCAAAAAACATTTTTTATAATTATTATTATCAATATTTAAAACAGTTGAGTAGATTTTTTTTTCAGGATTCTTTGATGAATAGAAAGATCCAAAGATCAGCATTTATCTAAAATAAAAAGCTTTTGTAGCGTTATAAACTATACCATACCTTTTTTTTTTGGAAAAGAAATAATAGAAGTTAATACTTTTATTAAACAAGGATGCTTTACATTGATCAAACGTGATGATGAAGACTTAATGTTACAAATGATTTCTATTTCAGATAAATACTGTTCTTCTGAATTTTCTATTCATCAGTAACCTGAAAAAAAATCTACTCAGCTGTTTTCACCATAATAATAAATGTTTTTTTGAGCAGCAAATCAGAATATTATGATGATTTCTGAAGGATCATGTGACTGGAGTAATGATGCTAAAAATTCAGCTGTGAAATCATTACATTTTAAAATATGTTCAAATAAAAACAGTTATTTTAACTAGTAAAAATATTTCAAAATTGTACTGTTTTTGCTGTACTTTGGATCAAATCAATGCAGGCTTGGTGAGCAGAAGAGACTTCCTTAAAAAACATTAAAAATCTTACTGTTCAAAAACTTTTGACTAGTAGTGTACCTCAAGACAGATTATTCTACTAGTTGTTCAGTCAACTGGCCAGTCAGCTTTGAAAATATGCTGTTTTGCACATTCCTGCTGTTTTTGCAAGTGCTTTTCTCTGCGGGGATGTTTTTTAAGTGACTATTTCATCATCGCTGATGATGTTCGAAACATTATTGTGACAGAAGCTTTAGTGCTTGAGTTTTAGTTGAAGCATCTAATCTCTCTTTCCTTTGATAAATTGTCAGTACGCACACTGACCTTCCAAGAGAAGATGTTTTGTATTGAATTCTATTTTCCAGTGAGCTGCATTCCAGTCTAAACAATGTGATAATCTCTGTATCATTTGTCAGAGTGTCATGTCAGACAGGCTGGACAAAACATCTTCCTTTCTCTTGTGCAGCTGGGGGAATATACACACACGCACACACACACACATTCCTGGATGGATGCTTGATTTGTGGCATTGGCAGAAAGTTACACTTTTGTTGAATGATGTCAGAGCAGCTGGCAGACAAACTGTAATCTCAAACAGCACATTGTTAATTCAGGACAGAGAAGTGAATTAAACATTCAGGATGCATCCGGTTTACCTTAATGTGACCTGTGATACCTGCAAAAGGGCAGCACTAAATGGGTATTACAGACACTTTTGTCCAAAGTGACAGACATTACATACAGTTTATCCCTGGGAACTGAACCCATGACCTTGGTGTTGCTAACGGCAAGCTCTACTGTTTGAGCTAAAGGAACAATGCAGTGCATCTAAAGACATCTGCAAAAAGACTTTCAGTCTGTGTTTAGAATACAATACTAGCTTAGCACTTGTTCATGATAATGCTCAGTATATAGCAAGTCTTTTCGAGTGGTACCCATAGGCCAAATCCAGGCCATTTCACAATTTCAATTATAAAATCAGACTATCCATCATTTTGCTGGATGTACATTTTTACCTGAGAAGTCATTGTTCTATAAAATATAGTGACACTTTATTTTTTTAAAGGAGAAGTCCACTTCCAGAACAACAATTCACAAATAATTTACTCACACCCTTGTCATCAAGATGTTCATTACTGAAGTCGTGAAGAAATTACGTTTTTTGAGGAAAACCTTGATTTTAAACTTCCAAAATGTAGTTTAAATGCAGCTTCTAGGGGCTCTAAATGATCCCGGCCGAGGAAGAAGGGTCTTATCTAGCGAAACGATTGGTCACTTTTTTTCGGAAAATAAATTTTTTTAATACTTTTTAAGCACAAAAGCTTTTGTGCTTAAAAGTATACAAATTTTTATAATGAGCATGATGTTATCGTTTACACGGTCGTCAAGGATACGCAGAGCAAATGTGTGGGCAGCCATGCCATCATTTTCAAAAGTCTCAGTTTTGGTCTGTTTACAGTAAAACGCAACCCGGAGTTTTCAAACTAAAAAGGGGTCTGCAGCGTTTTCGAAAATGCCAGAGTGGTGTAAATGACAGGCATAACCGTAGCAAAAAATATGCTAATATTTAATCTAATCTAAACACCTAAACATCTAAACACAGCCTAATCTAAACACCTTCAGCGCTGACTAATCTAAATGCCTCTGATTGGCCATTGTGTTTCAAAGGTCAACAGAAACATGTGATTGGTTGTAATTCTCAGCACTTAGAAAAACACACAAAAGGAAATCTGATGCAATCTACACACATCTAAATGTAATGGTGGTGTGGCTGCCCACACATTTGCTCTGCTTATCCTTGACGACCGTGCAAACAATAACATCATGCTTATTTTGAATGGTCATGTGACATGCATTTTCAGTTGTGTAATGTAGACTGATCGTTTCTGAAACGCAGTGAAAACGCCAGTGTAGATGAGGATTGTTTTACAACAAAAATGCACTAGTGTACACAGGGCTTTAGAGAACTATTAAGAAAACAAATCTAATTCTTTAACTGGCCAGAGAGGCTGAAGACAACCACAAAGAGGAGAAAATACTGTAGCAGGCAGAGCAAGTTCACTGTTCACAATACGCAAAATATTGGAAGAAAATCCTTAATATTGAATTGGGGGTTTATATGAATGTATCGCTGAGGGGAACTGCGTAAAGTTTTGATATGTAGCTTGTTTGTTCGTATCGTGATTAAAATGCAGTGGTTCTGCAACACATTCGGTCTGATTCATATAAAGGCACAGTCAGGGAAAAACGGTGATTAAACCATAAAAAAGCCAGAATCCTAAAAAACTGAGAGGTTTTTGATCTACTAGTATACTATACTAGTATTAAAGCATTGTTATCTATAGGCCAATTATTTGTTTGGGATGCGCGCGCATCATGGTTGCAGAAAACCCGGGAGAGATAACCTTTACCACTAGAGAATTACACAGATATGTTACAAAAGAGTTTGATTTAAAAAGATTATAGATTATATTGATTAGATGTCATTCTCAAAATGTTCTCCGCATATTACAAGAGCTTGTCACCCAGCGATAAGCACTGTTATTCAACGAAACTTACGTTAAATAGTGGGATAGTCTTACAGATCGGAAATGGGGATGACGTTTTTGTGGGCGGTTCAAGTAGCAGTCTATGGAGCCATAGAATAAAAGAATAAAAAAGGTACATTTGATTTCATATTTCAAAATTCTGACTTTATTCTCGTAATACCGAGATTATATCTCACAGTTCTAATAAGGAAAACAACTCATCATTCTCTCATTTCCCCTCGGAAAAGAGAGTTTATCCCACACTTCTGGCTTTTTTCCCTCAGAACTGACAAATTCACTATTTTTGAGTTAAATCGAGTTATAAAGTCCGAATTACGAGATATAAACTTGCATTTGCGAGAAAGAAAAAGTCAGAATTGTGAGATAAAATAAATAAATGTTATGTAAAAATGTTAATAGTAATAGGTTTAAATAATAGTTCATGCTGTAACCGTAGGGCTAATACAGTATGTCCCTTATGAACAGCATATGTCAATATTATGTAGACCTATTGTATAAATCCAAAAAGTAGAGTAATACGTCTACTCCAAATTGGTCTATCGATAGCTTTTCATTATAGCGTATTCTGTTTCACATGCTCTGAAGGTTTTAGTATATGAAATGTAGTTTTACAGTTCATTTAAAAAATTTGCTAAATATTATTAATTAATAGTTTAGTAAGCATAAATTCTGTCAGGGATAACTACACACACTTACACACATAATCAGTTGTTGGCGGTGATAATCGCTATTAATTACACATGCAGTCTTATTCAAGTGAACGTGTCTTTTTTTTTTTTTCTCAGCATACTGAATAGGCCGTTTGGCCATTATGTTTGGCCTCTGCCGTGTACGAGTAATCACCTCATTCATTAAGCTACAGTATTGAGGCGAGGCTATTTGTCTTTAGTGACAGTTTTCCCACTGGTTAAGGCAGGTGGTTCAGCTGCCCTGACACAGCACATCTGCAAATGAGCTAGTGTGTGATGCGCTGTAGCTGAGGTATAGAGTACAGTGAGAGAACATCTGTTATTTCATTTTTTCGTGTGATCGGTGTTGTAATTTGCTGTTATCAGTTGTCAATGGACTTTGTAATTAGACCTTTTAAAATGGGGCATCTTATCTTGATAAACTTAATGGCCAGTGCCAAGCAGGAATATTTAGTGAACGAGTAATGTGAATCTTACAGCGTTTTATACAGTAACAGAACTGAAGTTATTTACACCATTCTCTGGGCTGTTACCACAGACCTTCTTGCTGAAGTTATACTGTAACCACAGTGACCATAGAGAAGTACCAGTTCAGCTTTTGATAAATGTTCAGTATGTTCTGTTCTCATGTTCTTGTTTTGTCATTGCCCAGAAAGATACAGTTTACTGAATGTACATTCTATAGGGCGAGTTGTCACGTTAGATGGGGTAAATGATCACAGTGGGAATCTGTACATAAATAGAATATTATACTGCAAAATTTAGATAATGAAAGAATGATTTCAACTTATTTTTAAATTTTTAACAGGTGGACAAGACAGTTATGAAAAATAAACTTAGCTTAAGAACACAATTCAACTTTTTAGTTAAAGTCACCATAATATAGTGTACATTTCCTTCATTGTATCCCAGTGATATTTTATAAATTCTATATAAGAGCTAGAATAAATTGTTTTTCTCAAAAAAATCATATTTTAATGAGAAATTAATGAGATTTTAAGTCAACTACATATTTGAAATCAAAGTACAAAACCACTTCTAGAAAAAAATACTGTTTAAATATTTTGAGTCTGTGTCAGTTTATTTTAATGTTTTATTTTTTTTTTTTTTAAAAAAAGAAATGGCTTATGTTCACCTAGTCTTACCTAAATTCTTGTTTGATCAAAAACACAGTAAAAACAGTAATATTGTGAAATATTATTACAAATTAAAATGACTATTTTCTATTTAAATATATATTTAATATTTAAAAAATAAATACACTCCCAGTCGAAAGTTTTTGAACAGTAAGAATTGTAATGTTTTTTTAAAGAAGTCTCTTCTGCTCACCAAGACTGCATTTATTTGTACAGCAAAAACAGTACATTTTTAAAATATTTTTACTACTTAAAATTTCTATTTGAATATATTTTAAAATGTAATTTATTCCTGTGATTTCAAGGCTGAAATTTTAGCATCATTACTCCAGTCTTCAGTGTCACATAGGCCTGCACAATTAATCGAATTTCTGATCGTAATAACAATTACAAATGCCAAAATTATTAATTCTATTATTAAGTCAATTATTAAGACTATTATAAGTCTCTATTAATTACAAAAAAAAAATCCACTTACATTATTCTGTTTTCTTAAGGTGTGCGTGTGAGTGAGGAAAAAAAAAGTGCGTATTTTCCCTACAGGTTATCATAAAGGTTTTTTTTCCTCATTGTTTTAATTTTTAATTTTTTACTTTTTTATATTTAAAGAAGAAACTATATATAAAAATGTGGCATGCAGTTGCTTCAAACAATGGTATAAAGCTATTCAAAACATCATTCAATGTAAATTGCGATAATCGTAATTGATAATCTCAATTACAATTTCAAGGGAATAATCGACAATTATGATTTTAGTCATAATCGCGCAGCGCTAATGTCACATGATGCTTTAGAAATCATTCTAATATGCTTATTTTCTACTTAAAAAAACATCATTATGTTGAAAACAGCCAAGTAGAATTTTTTCAGGTTTCTTTGATGAACAGAAAGTTCTGAAATGGAAATCTTTTGTAACATTATAAATGTCTTTATCATCACTTTTTATCAATTTAAAACATCCTTGCTAATTAAAACCATTCATTTCTATAAAAAACTAACTTCAAGCTTTTGAATGGTATAGTGTATAATGTTACAAAGCTTTTTATTTCAGATAAATGCTGATATTTGGATCTTTCAATTCATCAAAGAATCCTAAAACAAAAATATTGATAATAATAATAATAATAAAATATTTCTTGAACAGCAAATCAGCATATTAGAATGATTTCTGAAGGATCATGTGACACTGTGTAATGGTGCTGAAAATTTAGCTTTGATCACAGGAATAAATTCCATTTTTCACTTCTCTTTCATTTCTCTCTCTTATTCTTTCAATGTGCTCCTATTTTGCACTTGCCAAAGGCAAGTGAAAATAAAGCATGGTACGTATTTGTACGTGAGCATGGTATGTATTTGTACATAACACAAGGAAAATTTTAGGCGTGACACTGGCCACATCCAAACAGGGCAAACCAGTTGTCCCAACCAGCGCATCAGTTGAAAGTAGGCGTTGTGTGTGCGACTCTCTCATTTCATCAGGTGTCTTCAGCATTGTCAGGCTTTTTATTCATCTTGGTTAATAAACAAATAGTGAGAGCGCGTCATGAGATAACATCTGAAAGAAAATGCTTTTCCCCTATGTGAATGCAGCAGTGTTGTGGATTAGATTAAAGGCAGAGGGGTTTGTGCTGATGAGCAATCTTTGATGAATTCGAGATCGTGAGAGCGAGCGGCGCCGCAAGAAGCAGGCAGACATGACTGCGGCCCGGGGAAATCTGCATCCAGAGTAAGACCGATGTGGAATTTTAAAGCGGAGATGACGTCAATAAAGCCATTAAATTTTTCCATTAAACTCATCCTCCATCCTGTTAAACACAGCAGCGTTAGAGCCGAATCTAGGAACTCTGTGTCTCGCTGCAGTTATAAACACATATGCTTCCACCTTCAACGAATAGTTTGTAAAATAAACATCTTCCAAGTGCGACTGAGCAGAAGAGCTCAAAGATGCTTCATCATCATGTCTGTCACTGTTATGTGTCCGCTGGAATTGTAATGTAATGGTTGGCTGTAAATGTGTGCGTGATTTGGTGACTCAGATGCATTAGCTCTCAGTCACGCCACTTCCCTTCAGTGGGGGAAACGGCATTATTTACCTGGTGTTTCACTCTAAAGTGTCACAGTGTGGGTGCTATTAATAATATAATAATATGCGTCAGTAAACATCCGTGTTTTTAAAGCAAACTACCTAGCAAGCGTCAGGACTTCTAATGGAGTCTGACAGTTACCTTTTCTGAGATTAAATGTTTAATTTGTTCAAGTTGAAATCATGAGCGCCGGTCATTTGGAGAGGAGATGCTAGTGGATTTGTTGTTAGTGGAAACCTGGCAGTGGGTGAAATGAGTAATTTGACAGATGCAGCATCCGGATGGGAGGGAGGAGAGAGCCGAGCCGTGGGCTTATGTAAGATGAAGCTAATCCTTAGTGATTGGGATTATATAAAGTCTACATTCAAAGTGTATTTTATTCTCTCTCTCTTTCTCTCATATCTTTCATAGTTGCTTCTGCTATTTCCGCCTCTCCTTCTGTGCTCTTATTTTTCTGCCTGTATGTAAGAAATACTTTATCGTCAGGGTTTTTCAAGAAAGAATACAGCAGATTTTACATATAAATGCTGTTTTGGGCCGTTTTATTTATAATGCTGCTCAAGGAGGTTTAATAGTGGATTTGAGGATCTTGATTACATGCATTATTTTTCTGTGCCATGAGGGGGCGGTAGTCTTCATAAAGCTGACATCGTGACCTTTTTCTCATGCTGTGAAATGTGATCAAATCTTTTAGTGCTGTTGAGAGTGACATCTCGTGGGTGAGTCATAAAAGCAACATATTATGTAAGAATTTATGCTGGCATCTGCTCACTATGCATCTGTATATTAGCAGATGGTTTTATGAGCAGATTATAGATAGAACGGCAGTTGCTCTTAGTTCTAGCGTATACAAAAGCGGGGGCCAAAAGTCTGAGAGCATGCTGAAAATATGGGATTCAAAATTAATTTAAATCTAGAAATAAACAGGATGTTGGAGGATTTGTAAACATTTAGATTATGAAACTTTATGGTCTAAAATGAAGAATAGTTTTTTGTTATTCTGTACTTTTTGTAAGTCAATAATTAAGTAAAGCTGTGACATTTATCATGTTGACTTTTTTGCACAAAGACTTCTATTTAAGCTTAAGATGCTTTTGGATAGCTCTCAATTCATGCTGGATAGCATGATTTATTTTTACACATTTTTTGATCAAAAATCTGTGGAGTAAAAAGGATAGTTCACCCAAAACTTAAAATTCTGTCATTAAAGGAGAAGGAGAACAACAATTTACAGATAATGTGCTCACCCCCTTGTCATCCAAGATGTTCATGTCTTTCTTTCTTCAGTCGTAAAGAAATTGTGCTTTTTTGCAGTTGTAAAGAATCCCAGCCGAGGAAGAAGGGTCTTACTCTAGCGAAACTTTCGGTTATTTTCATAAAAATAACACAATTTATATAAAAATACAATTTATTTTTATAATTTATATACAATTTATATACTTTAAAAAAAAAAAAACCTGGATCGTATTTTCTCCCTCAACTTCAAAAACGTCCTATATCGCTGTTTTACCTTTTTTGTTAAGGGTGTTTGATCTTCTTTGCATGTTCACTTTGCAAAGACTGGGTCGGTACTTCTGCAGCGATGTAGGATGATTTTGAAATGATTTTTGAAGTTGAGGGAGAAAATACAATCAGAGTATTTCAACCTACCCTAACTGTCTTGAGCCAGAATACACAGAGTTCAGGAAGAGCAAGACAAGACGAGCGTTTGAGATTAAAACGTATTTAATTTGTATTTTTAAATGAAAATAACCGATCGTTTCGTTAGATAAGACCCTTCTTCCTCAGCTGGGATCATTTACAGCCGCATTTGGGATCGTTTGAAGCTGCATTTAAACTATATTTTAGAAGTTCAAAATCGGGGCACCATATCAGTCCATTATATGGAGAAAAATTGAAGAAGTGGACTTCTCCTTTAATTACTCTCCCTCATGTCATTCCAGACCTTAAATTGTGTTTGGTCAGTATTAAACAAGGATTATTAGATCGCACTGCAATGTGTAATAACAGTCATCAGGCCGTATCAGGCCTTGTTGTAATGCATAATGTACATTAGCTCAATTGTTTATAATACATTATGTATTTCAATAAAGCCATATAATTTCTTGCTTTTGATGCTTTACTTGAACTAATTATTATTGCCTCATTGTTATTATATATGTATTTTAAGTCAATTTAAAAGCTATTGTTCACTTACATCTACTTTTATTTTTACAAAAAGATTATTATAATTATAGAGCCCTATGAAATCTATTTGATTTCAAAATTCATTTTTTTTATATTTTAATTTTTCTATACACTGTTTTAGTGGTTAAATGAAAATTTATTAATAAAAAAAGCCTGTCTAATTAATTGAGTTTTACTATTTTATTTTTATCAAATTCTTCTCCATTACATTTCTGGATTCCATTTTAACGGTTCCATTCAATTTTAATAATCAAAAGAATGATTTTATTAAAAATACAGTGTTCTTAAGTACATTTTTTTGTTTGTTTTTGTGGGAAAGTAATCGTTTAGATTAACAGATTAATCGAAAAATCAGTCGATAGACTAATCAATATAATCGATATAAAAATAGTGCAAAAAATAGTATAAAACTTAACAGGCAAGCAGGAGCTCTCCTCTCCTGTCCCAGCACTCCGCAAAAACCACACAGATTTTTGGTAACACTCAAGAAAAGTGGTTTATTTGGACAAATTCAAAAAAAGGTACAAAGAGGGGAGCAAATAAAGCTTCAGGAGGGGACCAGAACAACAAACATAAAACGTCTAACTTTTTAAGGGAGTAGTACTTTCTAAGCTCACAAAACAAAATTCAAAATAAACAATAAAAGTCTTACCTTACTCCCTTTCTAACCAAAACCAGGTGACATAAAAAAGCATCCACCTCCCTACTGCTCCAAAAATTACAATTATAAAGTTTCAGCTTATGTCTCAAGTTATGAATTTACCTAAGCAAAGCGAACTAACAAAATTTGTCCAAGTTGTACACTAACATCAAGGCAAACAGGCAACTGCTAGCACACATGCTAATGTCTGGGATAGGAGAAAACGGTCTCAGGAGGCAGTGAAGGCTAAGAAAAAAGGGGGTCTCGCCACACAGAGTTTCCAGCTTTATCCACAAGCTCTCCCTCCAACAGCCAATCAGAGCAGGCCAGTAGTTGATGACAATTGGGACCAGCTGATCTTTATTAAGCTTAGCATTGAGTAGAGGGAGGAGAGAGAAAACAAAACACCAAAACAGTTCCAAAAATGCAAACCGTATCAGTAACAATATCAAATACTTCACAAATATAACATAAAAAGAAATAAAAATAATTACGCCTTGAGAGGTAACACCGTTGCCGTTGACAATTGTGCTACCAAAAAACACTGAAAAATATTTTCCAGTTCTCTGGCCGTTGTGCATGGTTAAACCTTTAAATTCACATATCCCAGAGTCCCTGGAAACCAGATTTTATTAATCCCTTTGGAGGTTTAAGCTCTGTTATCCTGCTGCTAACACACACTCTCCATGATCTCTTTATGTGATCTCTCGCTCTCTCCCTCCCTTTGGTGCATAACCGTTATTTTCCTCTCCGCAGTAGGAGCCGATAGGCCTCTCATTACGCCTGGCAGGGGCACATCAACATGCTTTTTACTCTTAGAGATTAACATGCAGAGCCGGTCATAAGTGATGAACTGAGCTGGTGTTGGCAGTCCACTTCATGACCACTCGTTCCCCTCCCTTTATCTTCCGTCTTGTCTTCTCCTCCCCTCTCGTACCTCCTCAGTGTGTGTTTGTTGTTCTGTGTAACCCAGTACTGCTCTACTAACCCAATTTGGCATAATCTCAGAGCTGTGCTGTAATGCACAGTGGGAGTGTTTGTGTAAGTGCTGTCTGGATCTCTGTGGGTGTGTGTCTGTGTGCTTGTGTGTGTGGCTATTACGTAAATGCGATCATCATCTCTTGTAAGCTTGTCAGCCAGAAATAGACTGATGGAAAAATACAAAAGAAAGAGTGGTGTGAAGGATGTGAAAGAGAGAGAAATGGACTGGAGAGGCGATTAAATACGATGTGAAACTCTACCTGCCATTTCACTGACTGATGCTTGCCATTCTCCATTTCCTCTGGACCGTTACGTTATGGCTTTTTCAGCACTGATTGTCTGTAGTGCAAATAAAGAAAATTTCAGTATAAAGAAGACCGCAACATCTGCTAAATGGGGTTATACAACAGAGGTTGCTTTGTTGACATATAAACTCTATTATTCCACGTTTGGTTGCTTAATGATAGTTCAGGGCTTCAGAAAATCAGTTACAACAAAAGTGTGAGATGTGATTGTGAATATTTGTTTTTTAAGTTACGCATTGTCATATGAACAGCCAATCAGTAAAAAGGCTGATGTCAGTCTCATGAAGCAGTAATATACACCATATAAACAGAAAATATGAGCATAGCAGGAAAATGGCTCACGATTTAGTGAGGGAGTCATTTTTGAGCTCTGTTACGAACGACTCGTTGACTAAGAGTGTCAACTCACCATTAGCTTGGGTTTTGGTTAAAAAAAAAAATACACATTTTGGTCTGACTTGAAAAATTAAAAACACATTATAAGTGTGTTCGTTGTTGTGTACTAGTGTTGCATTTTTTTTAAATCATATGTAAATTCATGTTCCATTCGCATTTTCTTGGTTAAATAAACATTACTTACAATATCAGAAAAAGGAATTCTATTCTATTCAAAAATATTTTATGTATTAAAGCCAAGGATGAATCAACATAGTGTTTTTAAGCATTTTACATTTATTACAAAATAATAATTGAAGGCAGTAACAATTTAAGCAATACATTTTATTTGTGAACAAATGTTCAGCTATTCTTTTTTAATAGTTAACTTTTAGCTACTTTAGAATTTTTCAGATCATCATCAATAATCAAAGCTGGGTAAATATTTGTAACAAACACAAATATTTACTTTAAATTTCACCAAGCTAATCACTCGCTAAAAACTGATACAGATCATGTTTTAATGCTATTTTCTATTTATATGTTTATATGTTATATTTAAATGTGTGAGTTGTTTTCTTACTTTTTTTAATTAGTCTTTGCATTAACGCCATTATATTGTTCATTCAGACTGATTCACGAACGCGGAACACTCACAAACACAAGAGGTGGGATTTATCACGTGAACCAATCACAGCCGAACAACCTGTCATATCCAGTCGTATCACAATGGAGGCGGAGACATTGCCTCCTCTCAGTTGACTTTCCCCTATTCATTCTTATTGACCTGCCACCAAACCCACGACACGCTTTAGGGCTCAGAAGGGCCGAGAGACGTGGACTCGCTTTAACTTTACTTGCTGGTGTCACTGCTGGACGATGTTTCTTTAAAAAACCGAGTGATTTATATGCTTTCTAATGTTATATTTTGTAATATTGCTGTTGTTTTATTTTTGTACTACACATTTTCTTCTCATCCAATATTTTGAGGAAATACTCCCTCCCTTGCCTCCTCAGAGGAAAAGAGGAAACGCCCCTGATGTTCACATGCTCAATCTTTCATCGTATTCCAAAATAGGAAATCTTTAGAATCAAGCCAAAGATTAATCGAGAAAAGTCTTTTGTTTATTTGTCACATAACAGATGTAGTGAATGAATTGTACTTGAAAACCTATTAATATTTTGTAGAGAAAACATAGACTATGCACTGTAATGAGATGACTTCTGAAGAGCATTGTTTATCAGTGATTGCCAGTTGTAACTTTTAAATTATTGATGCAGTTTTTTTGTCGCATTTGTGACCAGTCCCTAATAAATTGGTACGTTTGCATTGTGTAGTACAAATACACACATAACCTTTCTTGTCTTAAATATAAATAATTTAAGTAATTAATGAATTTAACTAATAAATTATATTGAGTTGTATTCATTGATATCAGTTATCTAAGTAAATAATTTTTCTGCCAAGTAATAAAGTACATTAGCTAAGCTGTTGTTAACAGTTGCAAAACAAAGTAGAAACTTGGCACATGAATATAATCTGCGGTCACAGTTACAGGTTTATCTTCATTTAACAACGGCTCCCAACGCAGCTCGTCCAATCAAAATCCAGAGTGTGAACTATCCGTTTTAAATCATTTCCATTTTGGAATATGTTTTATTTTTGCTTGACATTAATGAATTCAGGGGTTTATCAGTATGTTTGAGCCCCAGGGAGTGTGTACAGCTAGTGCAAGAGCCTGTCAGAAATATCAGTGTGATCTTCAAACTGCAGCGAATACCTGTCATCAGTGTAACTGACAGTTGCTGATGCTAACATAGTTAAGAGTTTAAAGGGGACTGAAAGAGTCAAACAGAGTGCAAGAGAGAGACGAGAGGAGTTGTAACAACATTACGGCCTGCATTCCAGCTTCATCTCATGGTCTAGAAACCATGTGTAAGAAAAGCATGTCCTGTGAGCATGTGCGTCTGTTTGAACCCTTTGACCCCTGGAAGACCCACAGTGTTGGACTGAATTATAAATTGCCCTTTTTTTGTTGAGATAAGCATTTGACGTCATGCTGCAAAAACACAGAGAATTAGATGGTGACAAAAGTTTTTCTTTACTTTAATTGATTCATTTCGTTTTCAATTATAGCAGAATTTAGTCATCCTTCCCTAGGAAAAAAAAAAGTAATATATTTAAAAAACATTTATTTCATACTAAGTACAGCTCAAATCTATTAATATTTAACATTAATATTTAACAATGCGCGTTTCTTAATATTAGGCCTAAATGTGTTTTAATGTCACTATTGATGAGGACTGTATGATCTGTATGATAATTTCTGTCTTTAAATGCAAGATATTTGAAGTATACCTGAAGTATAATATTTCACATTTATTTTTCACTAGGGTTACTATAATGTTACTATACTAAAAAAGAACTCTCTTAAAAAATATGTCTAATAATTATTAATGTTAATAATTAGAAAAACGTTGTATAACCCTCTGGGCCTCTTCATTTAGGAGTCACACTTGGCTGCTTCGTGGTCAAAAGTGACAGAAGCCTTGAAATTTTTTTTTTTTAGGAAAACCGAAAAATGAAATATTTTTTGATTATTATTTAGAATTTTGAGGGGATTTTATGACAATATGCAATACTTATACAATTTTAATGAGCTATTTTTCCCATTAGAATTAATATTTATTTATATAATAATTGTATTATATTTTTTCAATAAATGCAACATTTCACATTAAAACAGAGTGAACGCTTTAAAATCATTTTTTTTTTGAAGTGAGAATTGTGCCATTTGGTGTCATTAAAAAATCAAAACTTAATGTCACCTATATACATATTATACATATATACAGAGGCTTTTGGATTACCATTGTTTTTTTACATATTTTATTAGGTTTTGCTTTTAGATATACATTTAGACATTCTAAAAGACTACTTTTTGTCAAAGTTTAGATATTTTTGGTTAGATAAATATCAGGTTGCATTATGATTACAATCAAACATTAAAATACAAGAAAATTGCTCTCCCCATCTCACATATTCTCAAAATTTGCTCTGCTGTAGTTTTACCAGTTAATTTCTGAGTGTGTGTGTGTGTTTGTGAGAGAGACTCTTTTGTATTTTTCTGTTTATTCATTTTATTTCACATATTTTAAAAAATTTGGTCTGCTGCATTTTTATCAGTTCATTTCTATTTGTGTCTGTGTGTGTTTCTGTGTGTGTGTGCGTGGGTGTCTGTTTTGCACTCTTGATATTTTAGAGTGTCACTCCTTGCTTGCTGTACGCTTTTTTTCTGCACAGCGGCTGATTTGTAGTTGGTACCACCAAAAGATTCTCTGAGTGTTTGTATTTTTTTGTATTTCCCATTTATTTCCTATGTCGGCCATTTTTGACCGTGAAGGAGCCAAGTGTGACTTTTTTTGTGACTCTTTAACATAGCCGAATCATGTCCATGATTTTTTTTTATGTGTTCACATAGCTAATGCAACAAAAGTCACCAAGTGTCATTTCATTCCGATGAAGCTACAATTTTTAAAATTTCAAAATATACATTTTTTCGGTCAAAAATGACTGAAGAGGCCCAGAGGGTTAAAAAAAATGTTAGATTAAGTGTAGCGTGTCAAATGCTGTCGTTTGAACTTTCAATTCATCAAAAATCCTGAAAACGGTGTGTTGTGGTGTTCACAAAAATATTAAACAGCAAAACTATTTTCAAAAGTAATAACTGTTTCTGGATTATTGGCTGCTGAAATCCAGCTTTGTCAGAAATATATTAGTTTGTCAGAAATATATTCAATATATTTTGAAAAACAAAACCACCTATATTACAGTTTTTACTATATTTTAATTCAAATAAATGCAGCCTTGGTGAGCATAAAACATTATTTAAAAACATTAACAAATCTTATTGTTCACAAACATTTGAATAGTAGTGTGTGTATAATGTATATGTATTCATTTTATACACATATTTTGTCAGTTTGTTCATTCATTGGTAAGCAGCTTAGGTTGTGTGATGTATAATTTCAGCGTGTGAGGGAGAAGGTTTTGGGATTTGTGTTATTTGTTCAGGGAATGAATCTTTATGGAACATGTTTTTGATTTGAAGATCCTTCTTATCATGGATTTTGTGCTTTGAGCGCTATAAATACCTCATCAGTCATATTAAACAAAATACTCTGCATCATCAGGACTTCTTCATAAAAACAAAAGCTATTTTCATTAAATCTTTGCATTTCTGATAGGGACATTAGCTCTTAAACCTGGCGAGAATACTGCCCCAGCCTGATTAAACATTAAGCCTGAACAATGAATAAAACATATCAGATTCCTAAGTGTTTCCAAGTTAAAACCTCAAATATTTATGTCCTCACATCCCTAACTAACCCCCAACATGGTCAGCTCACCTGAAAAATGATCTGTTTCAAAGGAAAGTGCAACTCTAACCTTCAGTCATAAGCTCTTCAGTTGGTTTACAGAGTCACTGTGTCAAACTCTCATTAGGTTTCTGACACCAACTGACTTTGACAACCTATTACCTCTCATATGAGAAGGGCCTCAGAACTATTCGGTGAGTGGGAGTGAACCCAACCAACCTTGCATGAACCCATTCAACTCTGCATAACTCAAAATCATTTAAGTACACATCCATGTCGTGCTTGGCTTTGATAAAATCAGTGAATTAAGTAATTAGACCCCCAGGCTTTGAGCTGAAGAGACCATCTGTAACATAGCCCTCATTGGCGGTGACACTTATTAATTGTTAAAAGTAAAAACTGATAAGTGAATGCTCTGGTAACATTGTTAAAAAAGGTTTATTTGGCACATTATTGGATGATGCTGGTCCTCTCAGCATCCGGTTTAAACATGATTGAGAAAATCTCCAAATGAGTAGTTTTACCTCAATCCTGAGGCAGTTTCTGTGTCATTCAGCTCTCGCTAATCTCTTAAAAAGATTGAAAGCACACATGTTCTCCCCTAAAAGCCATCCTAAAAAATTTAATAACCCAGTATGCACCATGCATCCCGCCAACTGACACACTTTTTGAAACCCAGTGGGCCGTGTTGTCTCAGTCTGCTTACTATGTAGGTGTTATATTGTAGTATGAGGCACTAGTGCATTTTTGTTTTAAAATGCCGTTTTAAAATGAAAACGATTCTCATCCATACTGGCGTTTCAGAAAAGATCTCCGCTCACACGACATGACTGAACACGCATGTTGCGTGGCTATTCATGCACACTGTAGCATCATGCTACGTAAGACAAAATTTAGACTACACTTTTACTCTAAATTTACTTGCGATTTAATGTGTATTTTAGCCATATTATACTGCTGATATATGCTATTTGTAGTCTTTTCTATCAAGCTATATGCTATTCCTGCTTAGCGTTTCTCATGTAAACACCCTGTATTGCTATGAAAATAGGGATAATCATAATGAAAATCACATACAAATCATATACTGTCGTAACTGTGTGTTTATTAGCTTGATGTTTCATCTGAAGAAATGTTTTCCTGTTTCTTATGAACATAACTGAACATGGAAGTGTAATAGACATTCACCATTGGAGACAAGGCGGGTTATGAATGGGTAATATGATTGACATATGAGCAGCGAATGAGCTTTTCTGAGTCAGAACTAGGGGTGTGCGATATATGTCGTCTACGATAATATCGTAATTGTTGTTAAAACGATATGTGATTATAGAGTATATTGCAAACAACAGAGTTAGACTACTGCATGTGTGCATTTATAGGTCACGTTTTTATGGCGTGGTTTAGTCTATTAAAATACATTTAGGATTTCCTCAAAATTCAACGTAAGGGGGGCAAATATGCCCCTGTATGACTGTTATATGTCTTTTATATTTATGTCATCTGATATAGCTAATATCACACAAATACTATGTTTTTTTTCTCCAAATATTAGCATGATATGATAATGATTTTATAAAACAGCCCATAAACAAGAAGGTAACATTATTTGGCTTACCATTTTAGACACAAGTTCCTGTTTATGCTCTGTAGATACAAACAAAGCCACAGCAGAACTTTTTACTGTACATCTCTGAGCAAAACACTACAGTGTTTGGTTACGGAGTCAAATAAGCCATTTAAATGAATCGGATGAATGAATGACTCAATGACTCATTAATGCAGTGATTTGCCACAACCTACTGGCGATTTTAGGTTTATATTTAAAGTATATTTTCTCTTTTTTTCCCTAAAAAATTATAAAAAATATCACTATTGAATAAAATACCAGCATATTAACATGCTCAGCCACATTTTGTCTAGTTATCGTTATCAGTAAAATTCCAGAAAATACAGAGATATCTTTTTTTTGTCATTACAGTTTTAAAACGCAACGCACTAGTGTAAACATAGACTAAAATATGTAGAAACTGAAAACTATTTGCACTGATTTATTGTGTTGGTTACATTTTGTCCCTTTGTGCTTTTTTGTTCCTTTGTGCAGTGGCCAAATACCAAATTTTTGAGGTAATTAGTAATCTAATCTTGTTAAAATAAAATTGGTATCGAAAAAAGTATCATTCAGGAACCAGTATCGAAGTCAAGGTATCAGTATTGATATTGAAAATTTCTAAACGATACCCAGCCTTAATGATTAATTTTGCAGTGAGTGTATGTTTGTATGCATTGTATATAGTGGATTTAGATGATTAATTTCAATCTTTTTTTTAACTCACCAGTTTGTACAGCAAGTAATCTCACCGCAAGTACGTTTTACTGAGTTCAACATTTTACTGGGTACGAGGAGCCTGTCTGACCTTTGCTTTCTGTAATGTTTCATCGTTTATTGTGGTCTAATCCTCTCAGCTCTCAGCCATTTTTTTCCATGCACATCCACATGCTCTCTGTTCTTCGGAGCATGGAAGGAGAATTACAGGGAAATTTCAATGTGAACAGACAGAAACAAAGAGACTCAGGGGGAGGCTGTTTGAGACTGAGACCGAGGAGTTAAACCAATTAGAAATGGGTGGAAAGAACAACGACAGGAGATTCGCTGTCATTTCGCTGCTGAGCATCATCAGATCTGAAGCCGCTTCTTACTTAGCATTGCGGAAAGATGAGAACTAGACAAAGCGGGATTGTTGTTTTTTTTCACGCCTTTCCTCGGTTTCATGAATAGATGGATAAATAAAGGTTTGCAGTCAGATTCTCTCTTTTCATCATTGTGATTTTCAGCTGGAGAGGGATAATGAATGTGCCTCCTCAAAAGCCTCAAGCCAGAACGTTTATTCTGACCCAGCTGAAAATAAGAGCTAGGAAAAGAGAAAGCTCTTGTCATCAGTTTAATGAATATGCTGGTTTAAGCTTCAAGCAGTTATAAGCTCCTTCGTAAGATCCTTCAGTCATTTAACAAGTACAATACACAGATTTTAATACAGCTGCTTTTAACTATATCACTATCACATCCATGATGAAATGAATTCTTAAGTCTAACGTCCGAAAGCTCCTGTCATTTACCACTTTATTATGTCTTTCATGAAAAGTGTTCAATTGGTTATTAGTTGTGTCTCATTTGTCTTGTGCTGTATTCTGTGAGTTGAACATGAACTCTTTTATTACTGAGTCTAATTCACAAGCAGATGGAAATTCATTTGGCACAAATCACTGGTTAATGCTTTGTTGATTGGCAGTTGCCATTTACCACTTGTATCTCGTTTCGACAGTATCACTGGTCATGACAGATTGTATTTCTCTCAGATGGACACTTTACATCACAATGGAGTTGGCTGTAGTACAATAGCCCTGATTAAAGGGAGTGGATGGATTAATGGTGATTGACTGCGCTGGCCTGAGTTGCCCTGAATGTAAAAGCATAAGCCAGGGCCTCTGATGGCTTGGGATTACAGAGTGACTTCAGTTCACTCCTGTGTGATTAAAAATACATGAATGTGTACATTATTTACAGTATATGTACTATTTCTTTCTATTCTTTCTATTATTATTTTTATTATTATTTTCATGTTTAGCACTGTTGGTGTATACCAAACTTGTGGGCATCATTTTTTATTCTCATTTTGCTTTTCCAGGCTAAATGATTTTTGCTATTTAAAGGAGAACTCCAATTCAATTTACAAATAATTTATTAACCCCCTTGTCATCCAAGATGTTCATATCTTTCTGTCTTCAGTCGTTAAGAAATTATGGTTTTTAAGGAAAGCATTTCTGCATTTTTCTCCATATCATAGACTTCATTGGTGCCCTGATTTTGAACTTCCAAAATGTAGTTTAAATGCAGCTTCAAAGGGCTCTAAATGATCCCAGCCGAAGAAGAAGGGTCTTATTTAGCGAAACGATTGGCTCGTGTAGCACAGGCTCTGGGATGTGCGTCCACGACACTACGAATCAGATCTAAGTTCATCGTCTGTGTACGCCGGCACAAAAAGGTATAGTATGGCGAAAAACCATTTTCTCCTACAACTTCAGAATCGTCTTACATAGTTGTACCTTTTTGTTTGTAAACAACGTTTGACTTAAATGCACTTCCTTAGTCTTTGCGCATTTGCTTGGTAAACACTGGGTCTGTAGTTCCGCCTACGTTCCGCGTGACCTTTCGACGTGATTCAATAGTACGTAGTGTCATGGACGCGCATCCCAGAGCCTGTGCTACACCAGCTTTTGTGCTTAAAAAGTAAACAAATTTTTATTTTCCGAAAAAATGACAGATCTTTTAGCTAGATAAGACCCTTCTTCCTCGGCTGGGATCGTTTGAAGCCGCATTTAAAGTACATTTTAGAAGTTCACAAATAGGGGCACCAATGAAGTCCATTATATGGAGAAAAATCCTGAAATGTTTCCTCAAAAAACATAATTTCTTCACGGCTGAAGACAGAAATACATGAACATCTTGGGTGACAAGGGGGTGAGTACATTTTTTGTAAATTGTTGTTCTGAAAGTGGAGTTCTCCTTTAAATTATTTTAAGTTCTCATGAGGTGCGAAAAGTCAGACACAGTTGGATTTTACAGTGTGAAAAGAAAAAAGCTACAACAGAAACAATTATTTGTGCACATTGTGGTGGCAGAAAAACACTAATAACAAGTGGAGGAAAACAAGTAGAATCCATCGAATAAGATAAAAAATAAGAATACTGTCATCAAGAAGCCATTTAAAACTAAACGCAGACATTTAAACGGACAGACTACAGATAAAACACGCTGTGATTACTCCACTTTTAAAGCTTAAATTTGATCTAAACAATAGGTTTGCATAATATTCACATATGCAGACAATGTATTAGCCCTACAGTTACAGTATGAAATACTATTTAAACTTATAACATTTTACATAACATTTACTTATTTTATCTCACAATTCTTACTTTTTATTCCACAAATGCAAGTTTATATCTCTTAGTTCAGACTTTATAACTCTATTTAACTCAACAATTGCGAGTTTGTCAATTCTGAGGAAAAAGACAAATGTGCTATAAACTCATGATTCTGAACTGGGGGGAAAAGAGAGAATGATGAGTTGATTTTTCTTATCAGACTTGTGAGGTATAAGTTTGGAATTTTGAAATATAATCTCAAAATGGCCTAAGTTTTTATTCTTTTATTCTATCGTTTTCCATAGACTGCTATTATAAAACTGCCACCAGAGAGGCCCCGTCCACAAAAACGTCATTACTGTTTGCAAACACCGAAACAGGTCTATATATATATGTATATGGCTGTATTAACTCTTATCAAAAGCCCTGCTTAATATTTATCTTATTTTTTGTCTTTTCCAGATGTGTCTTCAGCAAAGAAAACACACACATGTAAGTATAGTCTTGATGTAAGGGTACATTCCTGTGACCACAGATGTTTATGTAGCATACTTAATTTGCATGTAATACCGAATGATGAGGGAGGTAATTCAAGAGAGGCACTGAACCTCTGGAAAATTCAAGAAACTCAAAGTGTTGACACCCACTTTCACATCCACTTGTTTTCTGCTTTAATCTGATTGTTTATGTTAATGTGGGAAAGTGACAATGCATGCTAGAATCAGATGGCTGTGATAACACTGTGATGACTGTGATTAAAAACGCTGGTTTAAAAAGTGCTCTCCCACCAGCACAAGTTTTTATGTAAAAGGATCATTGTAGTTGTGGTACATACTATAAGATTGTTGTGATGTATCTGTGTAACTGCTTTTTGAAGTAGTGTTTACCAGTTTGTCAGTGGTGTAACTGATCTTTCTCACCTCCTCTCACTCTACACCATGTTTACCATGTGCACACACTCTCTCTTACACACACACACAAACACACACACACACACAAACACACACACACATATTTACTTATATTTATGTATGTGTGTGTGTGTCTGTGTATAAAAAAATACAGTTTGTAATTTTTCATAATTTATTGGTCTAGTTTATTGTAATATATATTACAATAAACAGCCATAATAAATGAGAAATTATGAAAAATTAGATTTGCATTTGCATTTTTATATGCACACACATAAATATACATGTGTGTGTGTGTGTATACAAATGCAATTTGTAATTTAATTTATATTTTACATAATTTCACATTCACATAATTTGTGACCCTGGACAACAAAATCAGTCATAAGGGTATCTTTTTTTATTGATTTTGAAATTTTTACATCATGTGAAATGAATAAGCTTTCCACTGTAGTATTGTTTGTTAGGATTAGACAATATTTGGCCAAGATACAACTATTTGAAAATCTGAAAATATTGAGAAAATCGCCTTTAAAGTTGTCCAAATGAAGTTCTTAGCAATGCATATTACTAATCACAAATTTTATTTTGATATATTTACAGTAGGAAATGTACAAAAAATATCCTCATAGAACATGACTTAATATCCTTATGGTTTTTATCATAAAAGAAAAATAGATAATTTTGACCTATAAATTGTATTTTTGGCTATTGCTACAAATATACCCGTGCTACTTAAGACTGGTTTTGTGGTTCAGGGTCACATTTATCATTTATTTTATATTTGCTATTATTGTAATAATGTTGTAGTATAAATATTGTTAAGTTTATTTATTGATGTAATGCGCGCAAATACACAGTTAATAAATGTAGTTCATTTACTGATGTGCTCTACATTCCCCCTCATATGTGGGTGTTTATGGAAACAGAGGAGAGCCATTTCTTATATACTGGTTTCATGTTGAAAAGTTCTGCCAACATGACAGAAAAATGTTGGTCAAGGTGAGAGGAGCTGCTCAAGAAGATAACTGCACACTAGCGGGATGCTTCTGTGGTTTACCAACAGAGACTTCCTGTTTGTGCATTGAATGATTTGAAATCTACTTTACAGGATGAGATGTCCGTTGTGTACTTGAATGTACTGAAAGGAAAGTGTTATACTTATAACAAGAGTGAAAACCGTTTAGTAGTTTCGTATTGTATTCAAATTTTTAGTCGTTCTTAAATATGAGAATTTGGTGTGATAGTCACCGTGGGCGTTCGCACATGTGTGTTTGTACGCGAGTCTTGATGTTTGTGTTGGAGACACCAAGCAAACAAGCAGCAGCTGGGAGCATGTATTAGCATGTCTGTCCTGCTGAAGTTAAACCCAGCCCAGTGAGAGATGTGTTCAGGATTGCGGAGGGATGAATTTCTCTGTGAGAGTGTCTCGCACAACAGAACCCCGTCCTCACACTGCTGTCATGCCCGTGAAACATGAGACCTGCAGAAGCAGCTCCAGCATCTCTATTTCAACTATTCAGTCCTCAGTTGGACAGCATGTGGGAGAAGTTTCCAGAAGAAACGGGATTGAGAGGCTCGTGTTGAGAGCGGTGGTTCTCTGTGAGGTGATTGGCTGAGAAAACTAAGATCAATAAACAAACAAGTGATCTTTAACGTTTTGTGTTGTCGGCAGAAGAAATGCACACAGGTTTGAAACATGAGGTTAGCCAGCATGTTCTTACCTAGAGTCTCTGTGTTGCGTAATAGTGATTTTCACAACCGCAGAGATGGTTTTGCACGATACTTGGGTGATTTAGCTGTGTGGCTTCTTTGAGCAGAGCGTTTGGCCATGGTGGATTTTAGAGGGTGTTGTGTGTTGTGCTGGGGCCTGGCCAGATCATTAGCATTCAGATGGCCTTCGTTCCCCTCAGATTCAGCCAGACCTGTATAAGGCTACATGCGCGTGTGCTTGTACCCCACACACACATATGGGTAGAATTTCAAATATGCCAGTTATCCTGTAGGCAAACACATGTAATTTCAAATCACTGCTGTGCTGCTGGTGACTTTGCTATATATGGCTGTATTATGTGGGGATAAGAAAGAAAAACTAACTAGTGGTCAGTCAGTAAGGCTTTTTTTGCAGATAATGATGTCTAATGAATAATGGCGGGTATAATGCTGATAATTGTGTATCTGTTGATAGGTTATGAAAGATAGAAAAATACAAATACATTTATAAAAAAAAAATGATAATTTCTAGGGCGGCCCACTAATAGTCAACTAACCGCTAATCGGCAGAAAGTCTGAGAAGAGGCTTTTATTAATCCACACGAAGTGGCGAAGTCACATATACTCCAGATAGTTAACGGCTAGTCTATGTGGTAGTATAGTATATCGGGCAGGACCTCCATACACTCACCTATCATTCATCTACCTCAAATATGGCTTTTCATCTTTCGAAAAGATGCATTTAGTAGAAACTTTACGTGGTTGCTCAATCTAGTTAACCTAGAAAAATGTGCGCTATTCAAGTGTCTGTGCGGAGTGTGGAAGCTGAATAGTAGTGCGCTTACTGCATGACAGATGTATGCTCCAGTGCGGTCACTTGCTCTTAAAAAACTCATTAAAAGTCATTTTTGGTAGGGCTGCACGATTAATCGAATGCGATTTCCATGCGCATTTTGTCAGTAAAGCTGGTTCTGTAATCAGCAGTAAATTAACATCACCTGCTTTCAAATGGAGCAGCATTTACTACACAGAGTCGTAGTTCACTGGTAGGTTACACCAAAAAATCGCAGACGATATTATTGTACGATTATGAAATTGAAAGAAATCATTCACGATAATGACAGCTGTTTGCATAGCTTTTCAGTGAACTATGTGTAGTACATCTCAAAGCATGTGAAAATACTGCATTTAATAACATGTTGCAAACTTGCTTCATAACATCAGTCGAGTGTTTGAAATAAATCGTTCTGTGAGATGATGACACAGAATAAGGCACACAACATATTTCATAGTATTCTAAGCAGTGATAAAGGCATAGCATTATAAATATACTTTATTATAATGAAAATTAAAATAATAAGAACTCAAATAAACCATACATTGTCATAGTCGTGTGTTTATTAGTCACGTTGAATCAATGAAAGCAGTTAAATTTTCTGTTCATTCCGCTGCAGCGATAAGCATTTACTGGGTTTCTTATTTGGGCGTATTTGGAGTTTTTGCTTGTTTACTTTAGCCGCGTTTAGCCGCTAAACTTGCTAACTAGCACATTATTAGGAAAGGCAATCGCAAAGATTCGTAAAAAACCTCTTATACTCACTTCTGCTGTAAGTGAAGTTGGATCACGAATGATTCGTGTGAACATAGACGGATATATGTAGATCGGGAGGCGCATTCCCTTCACAAACAAACGTAATTAACTGCATCTTCAGCAGCTCAGATGTCGGGAGTAAATGATGACTACTACGTTTATTATTACATCCAGCAAACACAATTGCTCAATTCTTGTGTAACTTACAACCCTGCTCTGGCATCAAAACATGAAGGTTGGACTATTACAACTGATCTGAGGTAAGACGCTGATGTCGATCAACTATCGTGGGAGCGGCCTCTGCGGGTGTGATGCAACAATGACAGGCATCTGAGAACAGCTCGGTTTGAAAAAGGGAATATTATTTTTACAGATTAATGAAAAACCACTGCATGGATTTTTATCATTATAGGGTAGATTTGTACATACACTATCAACACACATTGATGTTCAAACAACATGAAAAAGTGAACTTAGCATCCGATGAGTTTATATAAGTATATTTAAACTGATATTTTATATAAGTTTATATAAGTTTATATTAGTAAGTTTGAATAAATCTTTGATTAAAAAATCTTTAAGTTTGATTAAAAATGTCATTAAAGTTTTAATGACAGCCACCATTTAAATGTTTATATTTCCAAAAATAAATTGGAAATATAATTATGTCATTTAAACGTTACATTTATTTTAGGTTAGTATTTTTTTTTCCTTGAGAAAATTTGCCATGTAGTGTACCTGATACATATAACAATGACCAATATTGAATCGAATCAAATCAGAATTGAATTGAAACACAAGCTTGTAAAGCTTTGAATCGTGAAATTTGTGTCGAACTGCAGCCCTAATGTGTTTAGTATATATTGTTGCATTAAAAATATATGAACTTGTAAATTACAGTGAGTAAATTGGAGTAAATAAAATTGAGTATTGAATTTAAGTTGTGAATTAAAGATATTTTAATAAAAATAAAATGTATACATAAAATTAAATTAATAATTAATAATTCTCTCTCTCTGTCTCTTTTTCTCTCTCTCCCTCTCTCTCTCTCTCTCTCTCTATATATATATATATACATATAGACACAGTCAAACCAAAAATTATTCAGACGCTAGATATAATTTTTATACTAGTGGGTGCAGGACACTATAGTTCATTTATGTAAATTCTTCATACAGTGGACTACCTGTAAAATTTATACAAATTTGGGACCAAAAATATGATTTGACTCTTTGACCTGACCATGTTTCGTTACATAACTTTATATATATAATAAATGAATTTGTAAAACTTATATAATAACTTAATTATATAATAATAATAGTGATGACATATCAGCAAAGAAGTCAGTCATTACAGATGGTGTGATAAGGGCGACAGGCAACCGATGCCCTGTGTGTCACCATTAAACACTCTCATTGAGGAAGGAAAAGTGTTTCAGTTTGCTCTGACACTGTGAAGCCTCACCTGCAGACAGCTTCCTGCATACAGTATAGTATCATGAAAACATTGCAGAGTGTTGCAAGGTGAGAGCCGAGACTCACCCTTTAAACCACGCAGTCAACTAAAACCTCACTATCTCATCCGCCATTGGATGACAAAGCTGTCACTCAAAGATTGAGGGGGCTGGACGAAAGGGTTTTAGTCCTTATGTCACGGTCACATGGATTCTCATGCGGTAGAGAGACGAGAGGCAGAGGGAGGCACAGCAGCGCTCCCGTCAGTCAGCAGCACAACGCTTGCGTCCCAACCTGCACATGCTCTTGAGGCGAGGCTGTTGACGGTCCTCTGTGTGGCCACGGAGCCTCAGGATGTACTTAATGATCACAGCCATGAAAGGTAGGAGAGGGATTTTCAAGTTGGGATAGCCGTGTGTGCGCGTGTATGTCTGTGTGCGCACATCTCTGAGATCTTGTGTTAATGTTTCTTTAATGTTTTGCGCTGCTAATGTCTCTTCTTGCATGTGTAACGTTTCAAAACATCTCATGGACTCTCCCATGTGCTGTTTTGCATGTCCATTTACATGTTTTCTATGATTTTGAATTGCAAAGTGAATATTAGATCTTTTGTGATCTGTAGTAATGTGTTTAAAGGAACATCTCAGTCATTCTGAAACTGCCGTGAGCATAAGTTATTAAGTCAGCAAGTGTGATGTGATGTGATGCGATGGCGTCCTTCTGACAGCTCATACATGGGCAGCCATGTTGGCTGTTTGGCATGGCATGGGAATGTTGCCATGCTGGATGATTGGGGAATGTTGTTCCACTGACCTATTTATGGCAGGCAGGGGTGGACTGCCATAGGAGCGCCTGGCTGTTTATTCCACCAACGGCTGTGTCTTACTTAATCCCCCCACCCCCCACTCTGAATCACTACGCGCATACACACACAGGCAATGCAAAGTCTTGCTGGCAGCTGTCATTATCTATTAGTGATAAGGTATAGGGCAGTGGAACATCTGTGCGAGCCTCCGCTGCTTCTCTCTCAAAGAGATTACAGATTATTTCGGCACTTCAGACGCGTCCTCCTACGCTGTTTTCAGATCAGATGAAAATGTATGGTTATCAACCATCTTTTTTTTTTTTTTTGCCTTGGAACAAAGCTAGAGATTGCTGTGAAAGTTCTGTATTTCCTTGGCTGACCTGCTGACATTATAACCGAAGGTCAATAAGATTTCACCCTGAGTTGACATGCTGGGATTGTGGACAACTGAAACTCACCTACGCATAGAACACAGTGAGCGTCTTATTAGGGTTAATTATGTAGAATTTAAAGGGCTTGGTCACCATTCAGTTTGATAATTTGTTCACTTTTAAGTGTTTCTATTCAGCCTAATTACAGATAATGAATGAATAAGTATTAGCTAGTAAGAAAATAATGATTTAATGTCTAGGTGTTTGCCAAACGCTTTGATGATAGCTTGGTTTAAGCCTAATATGTGGCAGAATGTTCTTTTCTCCTTTGTTATGATGGAGTGTTTATCTCAACCCGATGTGACTCAGTGTTGTCAACAGATTATAGAAGCCCCAAAGGGTGGGAGGGAAGGGGGAGGGAACACGTGTGTGTGTGTCTGTGTGTGTCTGTGCATGTGTATCTGCAGGCTTTGACTTTGGTTGGTTGGTGCTGTGTTTTATGTTTCCTACTTAGACAGCACATCAGCACTTTCACACCGGGAGAGAAACCAAACATGTTAAACCACAACATCTCATGAGGAGGAAGCGACTCTTGCAAACAGAAGAAGAGAGTCTTATGTGTGTGAGAGAGTATGTGTTTGCGGATTATGGTACACACCTGTAAAATATTGGTGGGCTTGTAGGTGCTTGTCTGTAAAAGTGAATCAGAAATGATTAAAAACTAGTGGTGGAGTAGTATGAGGTTTTCAGTCTCTGATATTGACTAAAGATCTGAAGATAAACTTTACTATTCAATATGATGTGTTAAATATATCACAACATGAGGTAATGTTTATGTGTGTGTGTGTGTGTGCACCTGGTATTCATCACGTTATGGGGACCAAATGTCCCCACAAGGATAGTAATACCAGTAAATTTTGACCTTGTGGGGACATTTGTGAGGTCCCCATGAGGAAACAGGCTTATAAATCATGCAGAATGAGTTTTTTTGAGAAAGTAAAAGTGTGCACAGTCTCCTGTGAGGGCTAGGTTTAGGTGTAGGGTAGGTGTAGGGTGATAGAAAATACGGTTTGTACAGTATAAAAACCATTACGCCTATGGAATGTCCCCATAAAACATGTAAACCCAACATGTATGTGTGTGTGTGTGTGTGTATATATATATATGTTCACACACACTATAAAAATTAAATTATACAAATGTAGTTTCAGAGGTAATGTGTGTAATGTGTGTGTTTCTGTCTGTCTCTCTGTGTGTGTATATATATATATATATATATATATATATATATATATTTACTCATTTTTTCCCACAATATGAGGTAGTGTTTGTCTATATAAATGTACACTCCCACATACACACACAAATAAAAATTGTATTTCACAAAAAAAAATATAATATAAAATGTAATTTTACTATATATATTGTTTATATGTAGTATAATGAGTTATTATATTTAAAAAGTAATAATTATTGTTAGAATATATATTTAAAAAAAACATACATTTTGAAAAATGAAAAATAGAATATCCTTTATATATTCACATGCATTATATATATATATATATATATATATATATATACATTTTTTTAATTTATTTCCATAGTATGAGGTAGTGTGTGGCTATATATATGTACACACACCCACAATAAAAAATTTTATTTTACAAAATATTAAAATATATGGTATATTTTACTTTGTATAGTGTGTAAGTAGTATAGTAAAGTACTGTGTTAAATTAAAAAAAAAAGTATATAAAACTAAATAATGTTAAATATACATATTTTAAAAATATATTTTTGGGGAAGTTATGAATATTAATAATAATACTAATTATGTTTTATATATATATATATATATATATATGGGTGTAACGGTATACAGATGTCACGGTTCGGTACGTACCTCGGTTCGGGGGTCACGATTCGATATGACGGTTCGATATGATTTGTGTCGAGTGAGATGGGTAGGATACATGAGCACAAAGCTCCATTTCGCAAACAGTTGAGTGCAAGCCTTTAAAGCAGCGTTATACTCCTTTGTCAGTGAGAGACGCGTTCTGAATCAGCACATGAGCACTGTCTAGTGGGCTTTGTTTCCAAATGCGCAACTCACAGCATTCGCTGTTCTTCTTCTAGCGGTTATCGAACAGCGTTGCATTACTGTGGGCGCCCCTTCTGGTTTGAGGGTGAATTGCCTGTATTCGTTGTAAGGCCTCATGCACCGAACCGAGATATCCATACCGTGACGGTTCGGTACGAATACATGTATCGTTATACCCCTAATATATACATATATATGTATATATGTATATGCATGTGTGTGTGTATGTATGTATGTATTATTTTTCAAATTTTTGACTTTTGGAAGATGTACAAGGGCATTTTCTCCTCCTGTTCATGGTTGAAGTGATCTCAAAACTGGTCACCAGACAAATCAGTCACTAAGAATATCCACCACAATCGAATCTCTTCACACAAACCCTTGTATTGTTGTGCAGAATTCAGGCGTTCACAATCCTCATCTGTATATGGGCCTCATGAACGCTCCTTTTCTGTAGTCTGAAATAGCAGCTCTATAAGCCGCGCTCTTGCATCAGAGCCGAACAGCGGTACCTACTGCTGCAAGACTTCAGCAGCAGCTCTGGGAGAATGTGCCTTTGATGTATTAATCCATAATTCAGACCAGATTAGCGTCTTGTGCTTCGGAGTAACTAATTACTGCCGATTGGTTTTACATATCTAATGAGAGAGAGTGAGGATGCCCTTAATGAATACGGCATGCAGAACCAAAGGGGATTAGCCCTTTCTGTAATCATGAGAAAATAGTCATTCTTAAACTGCTCCAATGCCTTTGCAAATCAGCTGAAAAAACACATGAGTCTGAACGTATGTGACCGAGAGAAAGGGAGAAAAAGAGAGCGCTCTGATGGTGATGAGATGCGTTTTACTTTTTCATCCTGTACTGTATGCGCCTCAGGGCTGCCGGAACGACTGCATCGCTCTTCTCTAAATGGATTTCTCCTCCTGCTCTATTCCCCCAGCACCCCTCTCAACAGCCTCGCACACCATCTCTGCGTGCTCTTCCACAACCAACCGCAGCCGAGCCGCTGAGGGGCTCGTGCACGACTACGGCGCACAATCCAGTACACGCAGACGCCATCTCCAACTAGGAGTGCATTTTGACTTTGATATTTACCGAAATGCGCCGCAGCGCTGTCGTGAAGCAAGCTCGTGGCTTGAGGGAGGATGGCATTGTCATATTGTAGTTACCCAAATGAATGCTGGATGTTAGAAGAGCAGATTGTACTTACAGATGATGTCAGTCCCGTGGGTGATTTCAACAGTCATAGCCATTTTTTTTCTGCTTGAATAAATGGAGTGGTGCAATTCATTTTTTAAAATGTTTTACTGTTGTTCTGCTAGCTAAAGCCTGAGGTTACACTCTGCACAACAAACCTCAGGCCTTGTTCTCTCTACATTAGAAAACTCAAAGGTCAGGAGTTGTGGAATTAGTCTTGATTTGATTATGGTCTCCACTGACCTGTTTAAAAGTAGAAAATAGTGTTTTCAAAGGGCAAAAACAGATGTGCTTTGTCCCTTTCCTGTTTTATCAATGTGTCCTATTGATTTGAGATTGACAATAGTTTGTCTATATTCAAAGACTTGCGTTTAGTCTGTTCTCCAGCACTAAATAGAATTGTAACTTTTTCCAAATAAGTTTCCCAAACCTGCTGGCCAATTTTGGTTGTTTGGACCAACAGGCCCAAACGCATGCCATTGGTTGAGCCAGTGTTGCTACGTTGGGCTGGTTGGGCCGCTCAAACAAACAGAAATGTTAAAAGCATCACAATGTTCTGGAGGAAAATTACTAACAAATGTCTTAATTAAAGCTGTCTCTGCATGTTAAGCTGACATAAGAGAAAGTATTGTAGCAAAGACAAATGCAATTTCTTTTTTGCTGAAAGTGTGTTTCTGTCTCTTTGCAGCTCAGATTGAGAGTATTCCCTGTAAAATCTGTGGAGATAAATCATCAGGGATTCATTATGGCGTTATCACCTGTGAGGGATGCAAGGTAAGACAGCCAAAAAAAACCCTCAAACATTTTTCTTTTATGCCAGAAATCATTAGGATATTAAGTGAAATTAAGATATTTTGTAAATTTCCTAATGTAACTGACAAAAACATAATTTTTGTTTAGTAATATGCATTGCTAAGAACTTCATTTGTACAACTTTAAAGGTGATTTTCTTAATATTTAGATTTTTTGCACCCTCAGATTCCAGATTTTCAAATAGTTGTGTATATATATATTGGCCAAATATTGTCCTATCCTAACAAACCATACATTAATGGAAAGCTTATTTATTCAGCCTTAGATGATGTATAAACCTCAATTTAAAAAAAAATTGACCCTTATGACTGGTTTTGTGATCCAGTATCACATATGTTTTTTTCAAATAGTTTTAGCATTAAACTGATCAAAAGTAACTTTAAAGACATTTATAATGTTACAGAAGATTTCTCATTTGAAAATTTCTATTCAACAAAAAATCCTAAAAAAATAATAATGGTTGCAATAAAAATATTAAGCTGCACAAATGTTTTAAACATTAATATTTCTTGAGTGTCAAATCAGCATATTAAAATTAAAATTAAAATATTACTGAAGGATCATGTGACTCTTAAAACTGGAGTAATGATAGCTTTGCTATCACAAAATTAAAAAAAAAACTAAACTTTTGAATGGTACAGTAGATGGTATTATTATTATTATTATTATTATTTTTATTATTTCACTTACAGATAGTATAATATATTTCTGTCCCAAATTTTTCACTTTCAGTCATGTTGTAATGGCAAAAATTTTTCCCATTTACACAAAAGAATAAAGAGTAAAATAAAACCAAATTGCTTTGTGCTCACAATGCACATTAAAAGCCTATATATATATATATGTGTATAAAAACAACCACAGAAGGTGCATGTGCTCACCAGAGTGCTCTAGAGGCATTTACACTTCATGTATTCTTCATGCGTATGAGTTCATTTAGAGCTCCCATAACGCACCACTGCACTGGAAAGAGAGGCATAAAAATGCGCATTTCATGACATACTGCTTTAAAAGTCCTTATTTGCATGGAAATATGCAACTGTCCACATCAATAGTGAAAAACACATGTTATTTAGTTACTGTACTAAATAAATCGATCTGAACGTGCTGCAATGCAAACGTAAAAGATGCAAGCTAGAGGTGACCTATTGTGTTCTTTCTCTCTCTCAGGGTTTCTTCAGGAGGAGTCAGCAGGGCACTGTGTCATATTCATGTCCTCGGCAGAAGAGCTGTCTGATCGACCGTACCAGCAGAAACCGCTGCCAGCACTGTCGCCTGCAGAAATGCTTAGCAGTGGGCATGTCAAGAGATGGTAGGCTCCTAACTCTCACAGCCATCTGAGTGATGTGCATGTGGCTGCTGGTGGATATAATTCTCCTGAGATGTATAGTGTGTGACAGTAAGGTTTTAAATGTAAAAATACCATTCATTTTTCTCCATAGAGACACTTACCTTGAGCTTTGATGCTTTTAAGCAATGGCATATGCTAATGTATTTGCATTTATTTAAATATTTTGTGATTTGTTTCAGTTCCTCATGTCGTTTTAAACCCATGAGACCTTCGTTCATCCTTGGAACACAAATTAAGATATTTTTGATGGAATCCGAGAGCTTTCTGACCCTGCATAGACAGCAACTCAACTAGACTTACACGGAAGAGAAGAAAATGTTAAATAAAGTTGTTATTTTTTGTTTTCTTTGCACACAAAAAGTGTTCTCATAGCGTCATAAAATTAAGATTGAACCACAGCAGGGAATGTTTGCGAAAACAGTTCAAAACAAAGCCACAGCTAAGTTGCCGCGCATCTCCAAGCAAACACAGCAGTGTTTTGTTTATGAATGAACCTGCATTTTTAAAGGAATCTAGTGAGTCAATGATTCAGTTACCCATTCATAACAGTCACTTGTTTCATTCTTGAATGAATCAGCCGTTTGAACTAATCAAATGAATGAATGATTCAGTAAAAAAATCAGTGACTTGCTGCCACCTACTGGCAGTTTTATTTTAAATAATTTCATATTTCTATGTTAAAACTTTTATATTTTTTATATCTATATTTAAAATATTAATCTCAGCTTGAATTTATGAATTTAATTGCTGCCTCTGCATACCTGTTCTATTTTAATTAGAAATTTAAACTTATAAATATATATTTTTGAATTTGACATAAAAGATGACTTGCCTTTAATAAAATAAAAAAAAAGCCATTACGAAGGTAAGTGCAACTTACTGATCAGAATGTGCGCCTTAATTTTTTGACTCTGCTCCTAAATTTTTTCAGTTAGGAGCATGAGTGTTCCTAAAAAGAAAAATAAGCGTAGAGCCCTGCACTTATGTCACATGGACTATTTTAACAATGTCCTCACTACCTTTCTGGGCCTTGAACCATCTATGCAGTGTCAGAAGGCTCTTGGATACCATCAGAAATATCTTATTTTGTGTTCTGAAGATGAACAGAGGTCTTATGGGTTTGGAACAACATGAGGGTAATTCATGACAGAATTTTCATTTTGGGTTACCCATACTATAGTATAGTTAATGATATTAACATGATCTTGTTTGTGTGCATTCACTCACAGCTGTGAAGTTTGGCCGGATGTCTAAGAAGCAGAGGGACAGTCTTTTTGCAGAGGTTCAGAAGCACCGTCAACAGCAGCAGGAGGAGAAAGTGGGTGATGACACAGAGAAGGGGCGGGAACCTCAAAGTCCTGGAGAGGCGGAGCCACTCACGCCCTCTTACACCCCGTCCACCAATGGCGTCACAGAGCTCCCAGATGACCTCAGTGGATATGTGAACGGTCAGACCCCAGAGGAAGGAAAGGCAGATTCAGCAGTTGGTGGATTTTACCTGGACATTCAGCCCTCTCCAGACCAGTCAGGTCTAGACATGGACGGCATTAAACTAGAACCTGTGTGCGACCTCAGCTCGGACTCTGGCTTAGATCAGTATTGTTGCTATAGCAATGGAGACTCTTCACCTCCTGACAATGACCTAGGTAAGAATGATGAAATCTTAATCACTTGCAGAAATATATTAAAAATGTTTTTATTTTTAGATTTTTCTATGTTATATTTGTTATTATTATGGAAGTTTGCATCGAATACATCACATGATGATATTAAAGACAGAATATATGTACTATTTTGATCCGATTTTAGCTATTAGTTACATTGGCATCATTTGGCACGTAATTGCGAAGAAAGAAAATATTATGAAATGAAATTATATAGTGGCGCCCTACTTAATTATATGGGATGCTGCCATTATGGGCATGATTGACAGCTCTGGGCTTTAAAACAGCAGGGGTCTGTGAACTCACCTCCATGGCCCATTTAACATGTCATTAGTACGAAGTGCCTCATTAACACAGACCAGTCAAAGACTAGCACAGATTTTTTTTTTTTTTTCCTTTTTGAATAAAATGAGTCTTAATGGTTTTGTTTAGAAAACATGTGGCAATAATATACCGCTTCAATATGTCTGATGTGCATTTCACAAACCCAAGAATGTGTGTCAGCTCCAGCTGTTTTACTGTATTTGTGTGTTTCTAACACAGAACATCTGTCAGAGAACATCTGCAAGTCTCACATGGAGACGTGCCAGTATCTTCGAGAAGAGCTACAGCCCAGCAACTGGCAGACAGTTTTACAGACCGACCTGGACGCGTACCAAAAGAAGGTGTTTGGCTATGTCTGTTTGGCTCTGTGTTCACCTGGTATAACTATCTCAAGTAGTCAGATGAGACAAATCGTCTCACTGTCTCAAATTTGTTTCACAACCACCACTGGATTTTACAGTTGGAAGTGACTAGAAGTCTTATGAGTGTGTGTTGATGAACCACGAAATAAGTTTAAAACAGAACAAGTTTGTACTAATTAGTTCATTGGTTTTCCCCACATTCCTCTTTGTTTTTGTATATAAATGGTTGGACAGAAAGATAGATGGATGCACTTGATTGATCCCTGAGGGGAATAATCAGGAATGTGTACTAACAGACCCTCTCTCTGCGGCATCTAGTCTCAGGAGGACATGTGGCAGCTGTGTGCGGTTAAAGTCACTGAAGCTGTGCAGTACGTGGTTGAGTTTGCCAAGCGCATTGATGGATTCATGGAGCTCTGTCAGAACGATCAGATCGTGCTGCTCAAAGCAGGTACACCTCAGATGAACCTCTAAACACATCCAAGTTCACATAGCAGCATCAGTGTAGTGACAAACCGTGGCAGAACCACTGAATAATGAGCATGTTTTTCTGCTTCTCAGGTTCTTTAGAAGTTGTGTTCGTGAGGATGTGTCGGGCATATAACTCCCAGAACAACACTGTCTTTTTTGACAGCAAGTACACTGGGCCGGAGGTCTTCAAAGCATTGGGTGCGCATTAAGAGCTGGATTTCTCTTTTAAAAGAGAAGGAAATGGCAAATAGAAATGCAGAGCATTAACCACTGTTTTTTATGCTTTTCCAGGCTGTGATGATCTTATCAGCTCCGTGTTCGAGTTTGCGAAGAGCCTGAACTCTCTACAGCTCAGTGAAGATGAGATTGGCCTGTTTTCAGCATACGTGCTGATGTCTGCAGGTGAGGGAAGAAAAATAAGGACGATGTCAGAGAGATTCATTGATAGGAGTTGGAAGGATTTAAAGGGATGCTTCATACGAAAATGAAAATTACCTCATGATTTACTCACCCTCAAGCCAAGTGTTTATGGCTTTCTTCTTTCAGACTAATACAATCGGAGCTCTATTAAGAATGTCCTGGCTTTTCCAAGCCTTATAATAGCAGTGAATGGTGCTTGAGATTTTGAAGCAAAATAAAGTACTCCACACAGCTCCGGGGTTAATAAAGGCCTTGCGTTTGCATAAGAAAAATATCTACATTTAAAACATCAAAAAACCATAATCTCTAGCTGATGCTTACTGTTTTATGCGCATTCTTGAGAGAGTGGCGTTTCAGTGGATAACGTGGGACGTAGGTGATGAAAGTGGAAGTGACGAAGAGATAGTGGAGAGAGAAATACAATACACTGTTCATGAATAAGAAGTACAAAACAAGGATTTGTAAAGAAAAATGTCTGAGGATTTCGATATACGCAAAGAGGAGATTGGTTTACTTTGCTGTAAACAAAACTTAGTTCTCGCAAAACTAGCATATTCTCACCAGAGTTTATGGTACACCTATGTCCTACGTCATCTGCTGGAACGCAACACATATTATGGTTTTATTAATATATGGATCCATGGTTAAATATAACCCTCTGGAGCCATGTGGAGTACATTTTATGATGGATGGATGCACTTTATTTTGCTTCAAAATCTAAACAGCCGTTCACTGTCACTATAAAGCTTGGAAGAACCAGGACATTTTTTAATATAACTCCGATTGTATTCGTCCGAAAGAAGACCTTTCATAATTGAATTGAAATCCATTTTAAATTCCAATTCAGTACCTGAATTTGAATTGAAGTAGCCAACTTGATTCAGAATTGTGATATAGAAGTTCAAATAACTAAATGCAGTTTTTTTTCTGTTTACCAATAAATCTTGAAAATAGGTCACACTTTTCAGAAAAATGTTAAGCAAAACAACATTGATAATATGAGCATAAAATCAGCATTTTAGAATGATTTCTGAAGGATCATGTGACACTGAAGACTGAAGAAATTCAGGTTTGCGATCACAGGAATAAATTACATTTAAAATATATTGAGATAGAAAAGAGTTATTTTAAATTGCAATAATATTTCACAGTATGCCCGTATTTGCTGTATTTTTAATTTCAAAAATATGAAGTGTGGTGAGCATACAAGACATTTCAAAAGCATTTAAAAAAATTTACCAACCCCAAACTTTTGTATATTTCATCATAAGTAATGCATTATGTATGTATTAAGTAATGTACAATGCAATATGTACCCTAGTGAAAAAAAAATACTATACTATACTATAAATACAGTACACTATAGTATACTATAAATACATTTAAATATTATGTACTTAATAAAAATAACCTGCAACTGTACTTTTACTATACTAAACTGGTACATTTAAAGTCTGCTATAATTAGTCAAAATTAACTAATTTTGTACTTAATGCACTTTAATTGTTTGGAAGTAGTGCTGAAGTCCAGCTTAAGATATACTTAAGTACATTTGATTGTGCTAAAGTGTAACTATTGCAAGTTTAGGTGCACTTTAAATATTTTGCATTTAAAGACAGATATTATTTAAAGATTGTACAATCCTCATTAATAGTGACATTAAAACATAAAAATATTTTAGGCTTAATATTAAGAAATGTGCATTGTAGTACTCCAAAAAAAATTTTTTTTAGTAAATATGTTAATAGACTAGAATTATACTTAGTATAAAATAAATGCATTTTAAATCTATTACTTTTTTACTAGGATATGCATTACATTTTTTTTTTTTTTTCAATATTGAAAAAAAAATTGCATATTCACAATATTGCTCTTCTTGTCATTCCATTTCAACTTCCTATGGGGAGTGACCAATTCGATTCTAATTCCAGTTCACCAGAGTTTTGCCCAACCCTACTGAACCTGTGTAGATGCTGAAGTCTTTATGTGTGTGTAGATCGATCCTGGCTGCAGGAGAAGACCAGAGTGGAGAAACTCCAGCAGAAGATCAAGATTGCCCTCCAGAACCTCCTGCAGAAGAACCAGAGGGATGAGGGAATTCTCACAAAGGTATAGACCATTTTGGAGTAGACCTCACAGTTATGTCACTTGCAGCTGCACGCATAGTGGTTGCAGATAAACACTGGTAATAAGTAGAGGTAAACAGATAAAATCCATGGAATAAGAGAAAAAAAACTATTTTTGTGCCTTTTGACGTCAAAATCGGAATACAAATAATTAATAAAATAAAATAAAATACTGTCATCAAATACGCTATTTGAAGCTAAACGCATATGTTTAAACGTACGTACTATGGATGAAAACTGCTGTCAATACTCTACTTTTAAAGCATAAATTTGATATAAACAATAGGTCTGTATAATATTTACATATGCTGTTCATAGGGGATGTACTGTATTAGCCCTACAGTTACAGCATGAAATATTATTTAAACCTATTACTATTAACATTTTACATAACATTTATTTTATCTCACAATTCTGACTTTTTTTTTCCAAGTTCCAAGTTTATATCTCCTAATTCAGACTTTATAACTCGATTTAACTCAAAAATAGTGAGTTTGTCCATTCTGAGGGAGAAAAAGCAAGAAGTGTGGAGTATAGAATCACAAGTTGTTTTTCATTATTAGAATTGTGAGGTGTAATCTCGGAATTGCAAGAATAAAGTCATAATTTTAAAATATAAAATTTAAAATTATAATATTATAATGTAAAATTTGCCTTTTTTTTATTCTTTTATTCCATAGACTGCCACTTGAAAACTGTCATTTTTTTTTCTCACATATAGGCTCCGCCCACAAAAAAAACATCATCCCTGTCTCGGATCTGTAACACTATCCCACTATCTAATGTCAGTTTCATCGAGTAAGAGTGCTTATCGCTGGGTGACAAGCAATGTAATATGTGGAGAACATTTTGAAAATGACATCAAATCAATTTAATCTATAATCCTTTTAAATGTAACTATTTTGTACTGTATCCGTGCAATTCTCTAGCCGTAAAGGATATTTCTGGGGTTTTCTGCAACCATGATCGCATCCCAAATGTTTACAAACCTATAAATGGTCTATATACACTCATGTTTGCCATGTCACATTTCTCTTAAAAAGTCTTATTTGGTTAATAATAACCAAATTTGCTTGTATTTTTTTTCCCCTCCTTTTAGCTTGTCTGTAAAGTGTCCACCGTTCGGATGTTATGCCGTCGCCATATGGAGAAACTGAGCTCATTCAGAGCTCTCTACCCAGAAACGGTCCACACACGCTTCCCTCCGCTCTATAAGGAGCTGTTTGGCTCAGACTTTGAGCAGGTTCTGCCTCAGGAGGCCTGATAGACACTTCTTGATCCTAATACTGCACAGATTCAAAAAAAAAAAAAACGATGGAGAGAGAGATAATACTAACATGCTGACAAGAACTCTAAGCTCACTTCAGCCTCAGCTCATGTACACTTCATTCTCACAAAGCACTTCTCAGAGTCCAGCCACACTTTAAACTTGCCCCATTGGCCGTGCACCAGAAGGCTGGCGGTCTGAAGAAGAGGAAACTTCAGATGCGATGAAAAGAAAAAAAAAACTGGTGGTGTCTTGTAATATGCATCAGAGCATTCCTCCATGCCACAGCTTTATCGTTCAGCCTCCTGTTCTGACTGCATGAGATCTTAGTGGAAACGCCCACTGCATTTGACTGCCCCAGCAGCGCTCTCTACTGGCCACAGACAGTAATGAGGTGTCTGGCTAGGGAAGACGAAGACAGGAAATGAACGTCTGGAGCTGAAATCCCTGTCTTTCTTCTCCGGTGCCACAATGAACAGCCCACGTTGGTGCTAATGTCACAGCACTGCCCTTTACTGACCTCTTCCAGTATACACACGTTCAGCAGGGACATCATTTGGCGAAACCACTGCCCCAGCCCCAGGAGAAGACAGTGGACAAGGCACGACATGGGACTCAAACTATGAGACCTGAATCAATCGTACTGAAACTTTTATGATCAAACGGCATACTCTGAGGCAGTGAGCTCAAATACGTGCATATATACTTGTTATATGGTTAGTTAAATCATGCAATGTGTGATGTATAGAACCTAATGAAAGGTAGCACTTTGTGTTTTTCCCAGCAATAAACGATTTCAATTCAATTTGTGAAAAAAAAAAAAAATTGAAGGAACATGCTGTTATTTTAGATCTGTGAGATCTGAAATACTCGTTTGTGTTTTGTTAAATCTGTCTTTTAAAGCCAGCTCGCGTTGTCTAGACGGTGGTGTGATGCCCTGTTGTGCCATAGTGATTCTGTAATTAGATTTCCGTCAAAATGAACCGAGTGAAGAGATGATTGAAAGACGAGGGGCATGTGTTGACATTCCAGGGGATCTAGCAGTTCGTATTAAATGTCACGGGGATGGAGGTGGTTGGCGTTGTTCCTAACTGACCCTTTTCGAGATACGTCTAGACGTCTTTTGCACCTAGTAATGCAGCTCGTCAGGGAAGAGGAGAGAATAAAAATGACACTTGTTTTTTTCTTTCTTTAATTTGCAGCTGTGTACACAGGCTTGTTTTTTAAAAGATGATGGATCTTTGCGTCAACCTTTTTGTGCCCCTTCAACACGTGCGTTTGAACCAAATTGAATGCATTTAGCACGCAGCCTACAAACAAGGACAAGCAATAACCTTAGTAAAGATGTTCCGATCTGACATCTGTGTTTAATGTTTTTTGTAAGGGCTGGCACTGCTTTACCTGTAGTATTCTTGTTCGTATCTGTTCCGTGAAAGACAATCCATCAAATATCTGACCTCATAAAAGGGTATTTTGGGACTGCTCAGGGAAACTATCGTTTTATAGCTGAGGAGGAGAGCGAACGTGTCAGTAACTGCAAGGGGACGGCGTTCTCGTACAGTTTGTGTAAAAAGTAGTGAAATATTGTGAAATTGTCCTCTTCGAGCATCAGGGTCAGGTGTGTAAATGAAGAATTATCCAAAATAATACTGAGCAGAAAGCAATAATAACGGCATAATCATGTTTTGAAAATGAAAATTGCATGCAAATGCTTTAAATGCAGAACTTTGTCATGTGTTTTTTATTCGGTTTGAAATTTGCTTGGTTTGGCCTCTCCCACGTCCTGATGTCTTAACCCCCTTCCCATTTCTTTCGAGACCTGATTTGGCCTGTGTATTCTCTGTGAATATCTTTTTAGCAATCCTCAATCCCACTGTTTGTGCTGGTTATGTATCTACCTTTTGGTTGGCTGTTAAAGAAGTATTATGGCACTTAAATGGTTAGCAAATTAATTTCTTACACTCTCATCAATTAAACGCATTGATTTCGGACCTAATCAGGGTTCGGTATGAATTATAGCTGTTTATTATTATGACATGTGTAATGTGTGGTGTTATCTGTGTGCTAGTCCAGAGGCCTGGAATGTTCTTTCTTTCATTTGCCAATTATTCTTTAAATGTCCATCACTAAGGCAGTATTGTATTTTTCTCTTGCTTTGGTTTTGGGGCATGAGTACTTAATCTTTCTATGTATACGTTAAGACGAGTATCACAGTAACACAGTCCCTTTTAAGGTTGTCATATTTTTCACTGACAAATGACCAAATGTTTTGTATGATATACACACCATAATATGCTAATCTGTTGGTAATGCTAATCATTTGAGTGGATCACAGTTTGTACTGAAGAAAAACGTCCTTTTGTTTAAAAGACTTGGGTTTTTCCTCTGGATATTTTTCCATCCTTCATTTTTAACAGATTAACTGGTGGTCTTCTTTTGATTTAATCCACAAGCACTCTTCAACTAGTTCTCCAGTAGATCTGTAGAAATAGTCCATTTCTTCCAATTCGTTCGTTTTGAGGTATTTTGCCTTTGTTTTGTATATACACCTGTACAAAAATGCAAAAGTATTGTTTTCTTTGAAATACAGTTTTCATCTAATGTTGTGATTTTTGTATTTAGAGGTTTAACCCCCTAAATTACTTTTATTAAAGGCGCATGTCACACATTGACAAATAGTGTGTTGAACGTGCTGATGACAATAAAAAAAAAATCCCACAGCTTGTGATGAAATTTACACTTGTCATTTTTTTTTCTTGCTCTCTTTTCTATGACCCGTAAATTACATGACAAGATGTAGTATAAGTCTCAGGTGAATATAAGTCTCAGGTGTCCCCAAAGTGTGTCTGTGAAGTTTCAGCTCAAAATATCCCACAGATGATTTATTGCATCATTTTGAAAATGCCTGTTTTGAGTGGAAGCAGAAACACACTGTTTTCGTGCATGTCTCTTTAAATGCAAATGAGCTGCTGCTCCCCGCCCCTTTTTCCAGAATAGGGCTGTGCCTTTACAGCTGGTACCTCGGATACTGCCAGAAAACATCTGTTTGGTTTTAATTATTATGTCTATCATGCTGAATTTGTGAGTTTTAAAACAATGTCAGTTTAAACTTCTGATGTAGGGTTTTCTGAGTGCACACATCCGAAGAACGCAGAAAAAGCGGCTGTCACACGGCATGTGAGTACTAAACTAAGTTCTCTTTCATGACATATTGTGCTTAAACTGTCAAATACACACAAGTTTGTGTGAAAAACAAATATTAATTACAAAAACAGTCGGCTATGTCTGTGAAGGTAAACAGCTAGGAAAGAAATCACGTTTATATAAGATCTGTGTATTAAGTGACAGCAGCGTAATATACAGTACCTACTGCTGTCTTCGCTGCGCCTCCCGATCTACATATGTCTGTCTATGTTCGCGCAAATCATTCGTGATCCAGCTTCACTTAGAGCAGGAGTGAGTATAAGGTTTTTTTCATGAATCGCCTTTCCTAATAATGTGCTAGTTAGCAAGTTTAGCAGCTAAACGCGGCTAAAGTAAACATGCTTCTCACTCCAAAGAGAGAAGAGAGGGGCGGGCCGAGCAGAGCTTATTTGCATTTAAAGCAGCCTCGACCAGAATGGGATGATTTTTGCAGAGCTGATTTTGGCAAGGTAAAAGGGTGTTGTTTTACACTACCGTTGACAGTTCTTAACCAAAGTATACTAGAGACTTTTCATTAAGACCCTAAAGAATCATCAACTTGTGGAAAATGGGCATCCGATGACCCCTTTAAGTGTTGTAACACTAAATGCTAGTTGATCATTAGAAACGCAGATTAAAATGCCAGTATTGAGTAATGATGCTATTAGCTATCAAGGCTCAGATGGACTAACCCTTATTTATTTGTATGGGATGAATCACCTCATTATGATATGTCATTGCTTTGTGCTTGTTACATATGTTGCCATAGATGCAAGTCTAGGAACACTGATTGCTAAGTAAACACAAGATCTCTAGCAAGGTGGACTTTCCCTGTACACATATTCTAAGCTACTGTGACACATTCTCACTTACCTTTTTTAGCTTTTGCATTTAGTTAGTCAGCAGAATAGTGGTTCTCAATTCCAGTCCTCATGACCACCGACTCTGCATATTTTGCATGTCTCTCTTATTAAACACACCAGTACAATTCCCATTGTAATCAGTAAAACCATAGCCAAATTCTGTAATGGTTTCTATTATCTTTTTCAGCAGGGCAAATGGCTGTTGCCGGTAATCTGCCTTGGAAAGTAAACATTTTAGAAACACGCTGCATTTATTTGCACGCATGTGTTTTCCCACGCATCTTTTTTGGTTTTGGAGGTTATCCCAACTTCAAATTTTCCTTTGCTTATATCCTTGTTTGAATTAAAAACTTGGACAAAAGTAACAGCTGTTTTTGTGTTCAGTTTGGTTTTCTTTTATGTTTACATGTCTTACTATCAGCCATGATTATTCTACTCTGTTAATTTCAAAGGCTGCTTATATGCATATCCACTAATTGTTTACGAGAAGCACACATATAAGAGGCTGACAATTAGCTTAACACTTGTTTAATTAATGACACTTAGCCTGAATCCTAACATTTTTATTTCAATGTGGCAACATTTTTATTTTTAAACCTTTGTTTGAATATGATATCTCTGACAAGAGACCCCTCCTTTATCAGCCAATCACTGTGTGCGTAGTAAGTATGCTGACATCACCCATAGCAACAAGGTCAACCCCGTCCTTACTCTCTATTCCTTAGTAAATTTTGTCTCAGCAGCTGTGTGAATAGGTTTTAAGAGAAAATGCTTAGCTAAAAACCTTTACTGCTATTTAGGAGAACTCTTAGAGGTAAGATCAAATGTTTTGTGAATATGGCCCCTGATTCAGATCATCACCTCATACATGCATGAACATTGCTCTACTCCCTGAGCATGGGAACCCATTTAAGTTTACTTCACTTCAGAGCATTCATTCACCGATTTGTGCATCACTACAGCCTGCAGACACGTCTTCACACACAGACAAAACTTACTAGAGAAGTTTGAAGTGTGACATAAAACACCTCTGTAAATAAATATAATTTAAATTAACATCTCACACACTTTAATGCCCTTTGAATACCTACTAAAAAAAAAACAGTATAAACCACAGACATTCTACTGGTTTACAAAATACCATTACAAACATTACAAACCGTCAACTTTTAACCATTAAAACCATAAAAAAAAGTTTTCTGTAGTGTGTTTTGGGACATATTCCTTGGATTTAGTGGTTTTAACAACCCACCAATAGAGGGCAACCAATTACCAGTAGAAACCCACAGGGTCCACTACAGTTTCCATTAAAACCAATACAAGTCCCATTATAACCAATACATTTTGTGATGGTGTCTACTGTTTTTTTTTTTTCAGCAGGGATGGAACATATGCTCCCTTAATTCAAACTGGCATCATGACAGAAAATCCTGTGATGTCCACTTCACAAGGCGCTTATGGTTGAATAGAGCAAGTGATAGGGAAACATAAAAAATGTGCAGAGTGGGGCTCTAACTGTGGAGTACTAATGTGAGCTGTGTGTGTAATGTCCACACAATACCAGTAAATTTTTACCTTGTAGACTCTAAAATATGCTGTTTTTTTGTTTGGTTTTTTTTACCCAAATGCTGGGTTCAACTTGTTGGGTCATTTTAATGAGTTATTTTTTAAATATTTTTTGAGTTGAGTTAATGAGTTATTTTTTAAATAGTTTTTCTGTAACTAAGTTGCTGGGTCATTTTTAACGCTGGGTGGGTTAATTTTCTCTACCCAACCGCTGGGTAAAGCCTGTCTCTGACGAAACAAACCCAACTGCTGAGTTACAGTCAGTCAGAGCGCGGGCGTTTCGAGTCCTCTACAGGAGAGAGCGGTTCTCAGCGCCGCCGATTTGCACTTCTTCAGCGAAATAAAGGTTTGTATACATTTTACTTACATTAAAAAGTCTTTACTGTGCTGTAAATTCCATTATTTTACGCAATGCGACATAAGGACGAGATGTCGCGAGGCTGCGGTCTGAAGTTCGTAGTTACCCTGGCGAACAGCAGATCCTTCACCAGCTCAGATTTCGGCGACACACCGGCATGAGAATAGCGCTATTTCGGTAAAAAGCGATTACATAGAAAGGCTGAATAAACTAAAAGTAAAATTCAACTTTTAAATGTTACATTTTTATGTCTAAAATGCTTGTTAAACGAGTATGTAATATTGTGAACTATGCAGCATTCACCCAAATGCATTCAATTTGCCTTGTATTTTGTCCATGTGTTCTTGCTTAATAATAAATGTTCATCTTTTGATTATTGCTATTGCTTCTAGTAATCACGTGTGTGTTTTTATAAGTTCCAGTTCATTTTAAAACAGCAATATAATAATTCTTTAAACAATAATTGATTTAAATAAAATAACAGCATGTTTGGTAAAAATATTTAAAGAAGTCCACTTCCAGAACAAAAAATGACAGATAATGTACTCACCCCTTGTCATCCAAGATGATCTTTATTCAGCCATAAAGAAATTGTTTTTTGAGGGAAACATTTCAGCATTTTTCTCCATATAATGGACTGGTATGGTGCCCTGATTTTGAACTTCCAAAATGTAGTTTTAATGCACCTTCAACGCTTGTCTTGTCTCACTCTGCCTAAACAGTTTTTTTTCCAGTTTGTGATAGTGTATGTTAAAAAACACATGTTCTCCCTCAACTTCAAAATCGTCTTATATCGCTGTTTTACCTTTTTTGTTAAGGGTGTTTGATCTTTGCATGTTCACTTTGCAAAGACTGGATCGGTACTTCTGCAGTGATGTAGGATGATTTTGAAATGATTGTTGAAGTTGAAGGAGAAAATATGATTGGAGTTTTTCGACATAGCCTAACTGTCTTGAGTCAGAATACACAGAGTTTAGGGAGAGAAAGACAAGACAAGCGTTTGCGATTAAAAAGTATTTAAATTGTATTTTTTAAATGAAAATAACTGATTGTTTCGCTAGATAAGACCCTTCTTCCTCGGCTGGGATCGTTTACAACCGCATTTGGGATCGTTTGAAGCCGCATTTAAACTGTATTTTGGAAGTTCAAAATCGGGGCACCATACTAGTCCATTATATGGAGAAAAATCATGTTTAACTCAAAAACATAATTTCTTTACGGCTGAAGAAAAAAAGACATGAACATCTTGGATGACAAGGGGGTGAGTAAATTATCTGTAAATTTTTGTTCTGGAAGTGGACTTCTCCTTTAACCCAACCAGCTGGGTCAAAATAAACCAGCATGTGTTCTGTCTAAAATTCACCCAGCGCTGGGTTGTTTTTAACCCAGCATTTTTCAGAGTGTAAGAACATTTTTTGGTGCCCATGAGGAAAACAGCTTATAAATCATACAGAATCTAAAAATGAAAAATGTTTTGTGAGACGGGTAGGTTTAGGGCATAGAGTCTACAGTATACACTCTAAAAAGTGCTGGGTTATTTTTGTAAACACATTGCTGGGTTAATTGTGCTGGGTAAAAATTCTGGGTTGTTTGAGGTACTGTAAACACACAGTTGGGTTGATCATGCTGGGTCAAATGGACTTTCACCACTGAACACGCGGTTTGGGTTATTTTAACCCAACCGGTTTGTTTATTTTTCCACTTCATCGAACTTTCTGGATTCTTCACTCATCTCCTCGTCAGACGGTCACGAAATTCGCAGCAAGCAGGATTATACGGTAAGTTAATATGATTATATGATTATTTACCTTTATTTTTAACAAGTTGTGGTTTAAAGCACATGATTTCACTGTTTAATGTAATATTTGATGTGTCGCTGTGCGGGGTTAGCGTTTATTCTGTGAATGATTAACGAACGTTAAGTAGCAGCCTATAGTGAGGTACTTTTTTGCCTCAACAATCGCTTTATCGTTAAATAAAAGTTGTGTGTGTGCACGTGCAAAGTTTTATTCATATACAGCACACATGTCCCTTTTTTAACGCTTCATGAAAACAGGCATAGGTTACAAATACGGGGTAAGTTCAGTTACTGTCTGCATACTGCATGCATGTTTTGTCAGAATTATGTCATTTCGTACTAAAATTGATCTTTTAAGGGCATATTTTTTCAAGTCAATGTCTGTGACGTGCCGAATCCAACGACAGATCCGTCATTTTTATGTTGTGCATTTTCGTGCTTTTTTTTTCCTCAGGTAACTGCATTAGCTCCGCTGTGCACCTTACTTTAACTCTCGTGGTGTATAAGCAGTGGTGTAGTGCAGGGTATATGCAGATATACGGCTTATGTCCACTTCTTTACCAGTTGGCTTTGCGTGTACCCACTTCTAAATCCCCTCTGTTGCGCATCGAGTGGTGTCCTGCATTAGCCAAAATCGTGACAGTCCACCACATGAATAGCTAATTTAATCGCGTGTGAGTAAATGCAAATATTCCCTAAAACACCCGGTAACGACAGTGATGCGGTCAGAACAGTGGCGCGGGCTTCCTTTTAAATATATTTGATGATTGCGCCTAAACCGCTCCGTCCACTCCTCCACCCAGATGCTGCCTGTTCACACGCGAGGGCATGTCAGGGGAGGCTCTGATACAGAGAAAACCCGACCGATTTAATCAGAAACTGCGGAGAATCACGTGATCACCTGATCTGTGTTTAAACGATTGTGCTGCATGTAAACGCATTAATCTGCTTTCTTTATAAAATAAGTCATTGTAAAAACAGTTTTGTGAAATTCTAATTTTCAAAATCTGAAATTTCATTCTAGATATGTGAGATTCTTGCTGGTGCAGATGGACAGCTTTTAATAGAGAAGTTGAAGGAAAGGCAGCTTGATACCCTGGTTAAAACCTTTGAAGGTAAGTTACATCATTCAGTAACATTCAATACCCATGATTTGTTTTAGAATTTGATCTTTTCATTAAAATAACCATAGTTACTGGTATTATACATAGTTACTTATTTAACCACATTTGTGTGGGTTTTTTTTTTTTTTCCAAATTTGATCAGATTTCACAAGACTTCAGGAAGCTACATCCAGGCAGACTTTTTGTAGACTGGGCTACATTTGTAAGATGGAAAGGTGTATTAAGAGCTGGGTGACATGACTTCAGGTAAAGTATTTCCTATAATATGTCAATCTATAGAAAATTTTCATATGAAAGTGTTTCACTGTGTTGTTTTGATTATGAGATAAGTTTCACAATTTGCACTGCATTATTCTTATGGTCTAGACGTTAAAGGGGAGAGTGCTTTCAAAGTCCTGCCCATTCTGGAGGAAGGGTCCACAGAACCACAACCACAGAAGTCTGGAAGTCATTAATTGACATGCAAACCTGTAAGTTATGTTTTAATTTTTCTATATATATATAATGAATTTTTGGAAACTTATACTTCCCACTGACACACTACAGCAAAAAATAGAAATCACTGACTTAAAACAACTGTTTAGCTGGTGAAAATACTAGTGTTCCAATCATTTTGGCCACCACTGTATGAAGTGTTCAGATGTAAAAGACTAAAAATGTGTAGTTTGAAATTTTCTTCTAAAATGAGTATATTTTAAGGCCTAAGTGTCTTCAAGACTAAGTGTCGTATATTTAACAGGTGGGGACCAGCATGGACACATTCTGGAGGAAGTGTCCCAGAACCACAACCACAGAATTCTGGAAGCCTTCATTGACATACAAACCTGTAAGTTTTGTTTTATTTTTCATATATAATGAATTTTTGGAAATGCAAATGACTTAAAACAATTGTTTAGCTAGTGAAAATACTAGTGTTCCAACATTTTGGCCACCACTGTAATGAAGTGTTCAGGGATGTAAAAGACTAAAAAATGTGCAGTTTGAAATTTCTCTAAAAATTAGTGTATTTTAAAGGCCTAAGTGTCCTCAAGACTAAGTGTCGATATTTAACAGGTGGGACCAGCATGGCCCCCAAGCACTGACTTGTTGCCTGGAAATTTCTCCAGCTTGCAGTATATTATATTGATGGACATAAGTCTTCATGTGTGAATTTTATTTATTTATTTTTTTAAGACCAACTGTTTTTTTAAGGCCACTTGTAACATGTTTTAAATTGTCATATGTATCGTCTGGTGGACACTTTGTTTGGCTTAGTTTTAATAGCACAATGTTTGGAATGATTCTCATGTGGTAATTTTTGAGTGTTCTGCTGCTGCAATGTTAACAAAGAATCGGAATCTACAGTGCCTAGTTTACACAGTTTTGTGTTTTAAAGTAACTGATCTACTAAAATTGTTGTTTTATGTGTCTGTAATGGTTGGATAAAATGTTTGACAGCTGCACCCATTTCAAAACAGTTTTAAAAAGAAATAAAACTCATTAAATTGATGTTTACAGTTGCATTTTTTTGTGTTTTTCTAACTGTATTACAGAAAAGCAATAATAATTTTACATTCTTTTGTGATTATTTATTATTATTGGTAAATATAAAGGTAGCAAGGCAATAAGACAACAAATAACCCAATGATTAGGTTATGTTTAACCCAGCAACACAGTTAACCTGACCCACTGGTTGGGTCAAATAAACAACCCAGCATTCTGGGTCAAATGGTTAAACCCAGCACCTGGGTCAAAACAACCCAACGCGTGTTCTGTCCCATAGTTACCCAGCGGCTGGGTTAAGGTTGGGTTATTTTTTAACCCAGCACTTTTTAGAGTGTACAATCCATTTCTATGGAATTTCCTCATAAAACATAGAGACCAGTTTGTGTGTTTGTTCGTAGATGTCTACTCTCGTTATAAAACCCAGCCCATTGTTATCACTGCTGCTATGACTGAGAGCACAGTCAGACATTGGCAGAAACTCTGTTGATTGAGGAATGCTTCTCCACCTTTAGCAAACATACTTCCTTTCTATCTCTAAACGTTCTCCCAATACTGCACATGCACAATGTGTAAAGTAGTTTAATCCAATATAGATCCAAATGAACATGTTGAGCCTGCTAAAGATGTATAGCTGTTTAACTCACTATTTCGTCAATTAATCTGTAATCCTTAATAATCAGAGAAAAATTTAGTGGTTTTATATCCTACATTTTTAAGTAGCAAGTAAAGTGTGTTTACTTTTCAGTTCTCAATAATGGAATCATTGAGTGTTTAAACTGCATGGTAAATTATTTATGTTTGCACAATGTATTAAACATTGAGGAATGTTTAACTGTAATTAGTGGAATGTTTAACTGATGGAACATTACCATTTTTATTTATCTTGCTATACTGCCTATATTTTACAGACCACATATGCCTGTGTCATTCGTGTCCTCTCTGTCGAGAACAGTCATGGGTGGGGTTTCCTCTATTTCTCAACATTCAATATAATGTCATTTGCGACCAAACTGACAGTTTTTTCATGCAATTCAAACATATACTGTATACATACATGCTGAATAACTCAAATTCATGCACAGGCCTGCAACTATGATGTTAGAGATGAGGAAAAAGATGTATGTGTCAAAGATGTGGATTTGTGAATCACAACTGGCAAATCTTTGTACATTAGTAATGACACAGACTATTTATTTCAGAAACTGCATATGCATATTTCAAAACAGCTGATGTTTAAAAATGATTCAATTTACCTGAATAATTTGGGAAATTTCTCATTTTGTCTGTGTTCATTTTCATTGTATGTTACAACACTTCCAAAATGTGGCCTGAATTCATTGTTTTAAAAAACATTGTGATTTTTTTTTGTTTTGTTTTGTTTTGTTTATGATGGCAGTGATGGTAAGTGATGGTTTGAAAATTTAGTTTTAATATGACATTTTGGCACAAAATGTAAGTAACACAACCATTTTTTTGTAAGGAATGTGCAGCCAAGTAAATGAATAACTAATAAGCAACTTTTGGGTCTGTATTTTGAGTGGGTAAAGGTGTGGGTTGATAGGAGGAGACGGTGAGTCATTGGCTGGGTGCATTTAAAAGGTAATCTGGTACGGGGAGATACAACTGGAACTCTACAGCTACACCTTCACACTCCGCAGCATCTAAGGTAAGACTCTGGTCCTCTATTGTGATTCTCCTTTGGTTGGACTGCAAAACTTAAACTGAATCTGTTGGTAGGACTGCCGCAGTATTATGAATCTTATCAAAAGACTAGCATTGTCACATTTTTATTGCTGATTGTACTGCTTCTCATTTTCTAGTCCAGTGTAATGTGCAGAAAGAGCTGTAGTGGTCATGCTGTAAGTGTGTGTGTGTGTGTGTGTGTGTGTGTGTGATGGTCAGAGGTTCAGTGGTCTGTGGAATGTCTGCAGGGTGTGTGTCCGGGTGTGCCTGAACAAAGTTCCCGCAAACCCTTCACAGCTCACATCATAATGTATAGTGTGGAGAGAAAATAATTTCCTGTTAGCACCGTAGGGGAAGTTTAACCACTGTAGTGTTGCTAAGGGACACAACACAACAAAAAACTGTTTTTAAGTCTCTTTTTTTAATACTGTGAGAAATTACCTTTTCGGTGACACCTTTAAGGGCTATAAAATGCATACTGACTTACGTAACTGCTTATGATGACACTGAACTGGGCCTTTATCTGCACGTCCTACTAATCACTGTATCTATGACAACCATCACTTAGACCTTTGAAACTAAGGGTGAGGTTGTATTTTACAATGGCTTAAAACACCGATTGTTTCTCCGTCTTTATCTACTACTTGTTCACCTTGGACGATCACATGTGTTCTCTGTCCTCTGCAGGAAAATGGCTATAGTGTCTGAGATTTTGACCAAACTTACATTGAGTTATGGAGGGGTAAGTTATTTCACATATTTGTGACTTAATACGCAGTATTACAAATTCAACAAACAAAATACACTTAAGTTAAGGTGGCTTTTAAGATTCATTGTTTGTTTTGGCTAAATGTATTTTTTATTCTATTCAGAATATTACATATTTTAATATCTGTATTTCTTGGTGTATTTTTCAGGAGAGGGAACCTAAATGCCCTACAGTGGTCCCATCTTATGACTTTAACCCAGAGGCGGATGCAGCCAGACTAGAGGCAGCCATCAAAACCAAAGGTAAGGGATGAACACTTTAAACACTTAACATTTCCACTAAACATTTGCATAGGAATCTGTAAACTTGATTTTGCACCACAGATTATTCCAGTGGAACACAAAAAGGAGTTCCCAATGGCGTTTGATAGCCTAATTGTTTTACTGAAATATTTGCTTAAATGTCTTTATATTTGCTTAGCAAACGAACTGAGCTTTGGCTTTCAGCTTAGCTACTTTAAACAGGATGTGTGGTGCTTTAAAGGATTACTTCACTCCTGAATCTGATAATGTACTCACCCTGTGTCATCCAAGATGTTCATGTCTTTCTTTCTTCAGTTGAAAAGAAATGAAGGTGCTTGAGGAAAACATTCCAGGATTTTTCTCCATGTAGTGGACTTCAATGGGAGCCAATGGGTTAAAGGTCCAACTTGCAGTTTCAATGCAGCTTCAAAGGGACGAAAAACTCCTCTGAAAAAATTGTCTGACATCGATGTGTTACACTTTTTTTGTAAAGGGCATTTGACTTTCTTTGCATGTTCGCTTTGTAAACACTGGGTCACTACTTTCGTGACCTTTCCAATGTGACTACATAATGCAGGAAGTCGTGGATGCAGAGCTAATGCAAGACGAGCATTTGTAGCTAAAAAGTATATAAATGTTTTTTCTTTTTTTAGTAAAATGACAGATCATTTTGTTAGATAAGACGATTATTCCTTGGCTGGGATCGAGTAGAGCCCTTTGAAGCTGCATTGAAACTGCAATTTGGACCTTCAACCTGCTGATCCCCATTGAAACACACTATATATAGAAAAATCCTGGAATGTTTTCCTCAAAGACCTTAATTTCCTTTTGACTTAAGAAAGAAAGACATGAACATCTTGGATGACATGGGGGTGAGTAAATTATCAGGAGATTTGAATTCTGTGAACTAATCCTTTAAGACTTTTCTTAAGGTAGAATAAATGGTGAGCCCTTCTCTGTTGACACAGAATTGTAAATAAAAGTAACAGTCAACAATTATTCAGTGTCTTATAAGAATCTGGGTAACATCTAGAAGTATATATGTATGATTTCAATTCATTAGAGGCAAAAGAACATGGGTTTGTGTTGCACTGCCTGGTAGGACTATGATGTAGTAGTACTCTCTTGCAGGGCTATTCAGTGAATATAAAGTCTAAGTGTGTGAATGAGTGTGATTGCACACTCATTCAGATAGATCTTTAAGATATGTATGCTAGTAGCGTCAGTGTCAGATTAGCTGAGGACTATTTAATGATTTTATAATAGGAAATAAAAAAGTGCAATTAGTCCTTCAGGGCCTTATCTTAATGATGCTCTTTGGCCTTTTTCTAAACCCCTACCTTCTCCTCTTGCTCTTCCCTGTATTTATTCATTCAGGTGTTGATGAGCAGACGATCATTGACATTCTGACAAAACGCAGTTACTTACAAAGGACCCAAATTGCGTTTGAGTATGAAAAACGGGCAAAGAAGGTGCACACCATAATTTTTTAATACAATAAATGTGTGCTATCCATTAAAAATGGATTATCTTACCTTCATGAAGTACATTGATATGTGTATCTTGTGTGGCAAAGTTCCAAACAACCTGACGCCGTTTGTGTTGTAGGATTTTGTAAGTGCCCTGAAGGGGGCGCTCTCAGGCTCTTTGGAATATCTGATTCTGGGGTTGATGAAGAGTACAGCGCAGTATGATGCCTTTGAACTGAAATCATCAATGAAGGTTCGTTTGCATTGATCTGTAGTTGTTTATGAAAGCTCTGATATATTTTTTCAGTATTTTTGATGAATAAAAAAGTTCAAAGGAAGAGTATTTATTTGAATTAAAAATCAATTTAAAGCATCCTTGCTGAATAAAATCATTCATTTCTTTTAAAACAAAACCTCAGACCTTTGAACAGTAGTGTATACATATATCGTTGTATTCACATGACAGTTCATGGTTTTTCGCAGGGTCTGGGAACTGATGAGGAGTGTCTTATTGAGATGGTCTGTTCTCGCAATAATGAAGAGCTGATGGAAATCAAGAAGGTCTACAGAGAAAGTAAGTGACACTGGCCCTTAAAAGGCATGAAAAGCACACTTTCGCTAGTATTCATATCCTTTTCCTTTTCTTCTTGCAGTGTTTAAGAAAGAGTTGGAGAAAGATGTTTCTGGAGACACATCTGGTGATTTATCTAAGGTGCTCCTGGCCCTTGTACAGGTAACATCGATTAGTATAACAGTTACAGCTGAAGTCAAAAGTTGCAGAATCTACAAAATGTTTATTATTTTACCAAAATAAAAAAATAAGAGGGATCATACAAAATGCATGTTATTTTTTATTTAGTACTGACCTGAATAAGATATTTCACATAAAAGATGTTTGAATTTATAAAAAATCACCCCACTGAAAAGTTTACACACATTTGATTCTTAATACTGTGTTGTTACTTGAATGATCCACAGCGGTTTTCTTTTTTTGTTCAGTGATAGCTGTTCATGAGTCCCTTGTTTGTCCTGAACAGTTAAACCGTCCGCTGTTCTTCAGAAAAATCCTTCAGGTCCCACAAATTCTTTGTTTTTTCAGGATTTTTTTTATTTGAACCCTTTCCAAAACACTCACTGATGCGTCAGATGGAAACACGATGCATTAAGAGCTGGGCTTTTTGAATTTGTAGATCAGGGTGAATGTAACTTATTTTGTCTTCTGGGAAATGTGTAAGTATCTTCTGTAGCTTCTGAAGGGCAGTACTAAATGAAAAAAAAAAAAGATATTTAGGCAAAATAAGAAAATGTACACATCTTCATTTTGGTCAGAAGTTTACACCCCTGGCTTTCAATGCATCGCTTTTTCCTTCTGGAGCATCAGTGAGTGTTTGAACCTTCTGTAATATTGAAAGATGGATTCAAAATCACACAATCATTGTTGGAAAGGGTTCAAATACACAAAAAATGCTGAAAACCAAGATAAGGATATTTCTGAAGAACGCAGGCAGTTTAACTGTTCAGGACAAGCAAGGGACTCATGAACAACTTTCACAACAACAACAACAACAAAAACAGCTGTGGATCATTTCTACATATCTTTTTCTACTGATCTTTATGTGAAATACCTTATACAAAATTGTGATCAAACTACTTTTATTGCACAATAGGCAACAGGTAAATCCTTTACTGCCAACGTAATTTGCAAATCACAGATTCTGTATTCATTCATGTCCACAGGCCAAGAGAGATGAGCCAAGTAATGTGGTGGACTACTCAGAAGATTGACAATGACCTAAGAGTGAGTAGAGACGCTTTAACTGAGGATATTCCATTGATTTATAGTCATAGTGACAGTATATTTATTTAGCATGATTAAAATAATATTATATAGTATGCAAAACTAATGTGCAACTGACCCATGTTAAGAAAGTTGCATTGGAATAACCAAAACATTACAATTAGGAATATTTAGGCTCTTTATGATGCTGGAGTGAAGCTAAAAGGAACTGATGTGACTACCTGGATTTCAATCTTCTGAAAAGGAGTGTCCCAGACTTCAGAAAGGTGACATATATGAACAGGTATTTGAAGTCAATTTGGCATTATTATTTATACATAATCTAAATCCAAAGCCTCTTTTTCTCAGTGTTTGAAAGGTACAAGAGATATAGCCCATATGACATTAAGGAGAGCATTCAAAGGAGGTGAAGGGAGATACGAAAAACCTTCCTCACACTAGGTATCTATCAGCTGTCAGAATACTTGGTTATAGAGAGGTGTATGGAAGATTTGATGATGATTTGATGCTCAATCATCTTTCACACTCCTTGGGAATCCCTTTGTGGAAATGAAATAAAACACAGAACACGAAAAATTGCAATATTTACTAAAATGTATCACTGGTTTCTGCAGTTGAGTGTTTGGAGAACAAAACATCTGTATTTTGCCAGCAGACTCAATGATGCCATGAAGGTGAATATCTAATATTGACTGTTTCTTCTATTTAAAAATTGTGTCTATACTCTGAACATTTTGATTTTGATGTTTGCAGAGTAAAAGTGTTAAAGAGAAGGTCATGACCAAGATCATCGCCTCCGGCCAGAAGTTGATCTCATGAAGGTCCTGACAGAGTTCAAGAAGAAATTTGAAAATTCTCCTGTGACAATTTAACGTAAGTTTCCAATTGTCTTTTTTTTTCTATTTTGCTGTTATTTCCTCCTTCTATTATTTTGCCTTCATTCAAGAAGCATTTAATCAGAACTTTTCTCACTGTCTTCTTTCTCCTCAGGAGCACATTAAGGGGACTACCAGAGAGCTCTCCTGAACCTCTGTGGAGGAGATGACTGAACATTCAGTAATCTTCTGCTGTACGTCCAGCAGTGAAGACTTTCTGAAACAATTACTTAAAAATGCAGTATTATAAGCATGCTTTGTGTTTTCTTATGATTGTTGTTTATTAAAGTTAAACTGATCAATTACTGTGTTAAAGGAATACAGAATGAAGATGTTTTTAATTGTTGTTGATTTTTAATATTAAATTAATTAATTTAATTGTGGTTGACAGTAATAAAAACGTACATACGGTTTTTGAGTGCGATCTGTCTGAATTCTTATTTTGAGACCTCTTTCACCCCTAGAGGTCACTAGAGTCATTTCTGTCACATAACTGTTTCCACAAGGGCATCAAAAATGTTAAAACAGATATATACAGGGTTGGACAGTGAAACTGAACACCTGGTTTAGACCAACTAGTATGCCGCTTTGCCTTCTTGCAGCCAATACAGCATTATTTCATCTTGGGAATGACAAATACAAGTCCCACAGTAGCCAGAAGGATTTTGAGCCATTCCTTTCTGCAGAACAGTGGCCAGGTCAATGTGATGTTGGTGTATGAAAACATTTCCTGACTCGCCCTCCAAAACACCCCAAAGTGGCTCAATAATATTCAGATTCAGACTGTGCAGGCCATGGGAGATGTTTAACTTTACTTTCATGTTCATCAAATCACTCTTGTCACTCAGTCTTGTTGTGTGTATTGGTGCATTATCATCCTAATACACGGCAATCACCTTCAGGGTACAATGTTTGAGCTACCACTGGGTGCACATAGTCAACCTTCACACTCTGCTCTTATTGGTGGAATGTGCGATCAGTAAAGACTGGCCACCAGGTTGCATAATATAGCTATGAAACCTCCAACACTAATGGCCAGTGTTTCAGTTTCATTGTCCAACCCCTGTATATACAATAGACAATAGACCAGGGCCTGTTTCAGTAAGGAGGTTCAACCAACTCGAGTTTAAACTTGAACCTGAGTTGACTTACCGAGAGATTAAAAACTCAGAGTTTTCGGTTTCAGAACAGCTGATCTGAGTTAGTCAACAACCTAGTAGACCAATTAGAGTTAAGCGCATATAGCTTAATTATAAAAAGGCATTATCAATGGAGCGCAGATATTACGAGTCACCATGGCAACATCTGAAAAAAGAGATCAGCATTTTTTCTCCAGCTGAACTTGATGTGCTCATGCAAAGTTATAGCAAATATGAGCATATATTTAAAAAGCAACACCACTGCATCGGCTAAAACAGAGACAGTGTGGGAAAACATAGCTGCTCAAGTTAATGCTGAAAGTTTACATTTAAAATATTTAAAGTATTTAAATATTTAAGTATAATAAAAAAATAAGTAAATGTAATGTGTGACGTTTATTGACTTTTCACTTGAAAAGTGGGGAATTGGCCAATTTTGTGTTATTTCAGATGTAATTGCATTAAATTACATAAAATAGGCTACTGCATAGTTTCTACAACAAATTTGACAAAACAAGAATGCATATAACCTTAACTTAATGTTCAGTGGAAATGTTTAATTTAGTTGCCACTTTACACACGTTGATCAGTTTAAGATAAAATTTCTAAAATTGAGTTTTTAAAAGATTTAAAAAGTGCACTTGTGTGTCTGCCTTTTTATTGATCAAGTGGTAGAGGTTGATATGACATTTAGAATGTAAGCAGTACTAAAAATAGTTTTAGAACGAGTAATAATCCCATTAATCTAGTTACAGTACATGTCCCTGTTGAAGGTCAGTGAATTTAAGCTAATTATTTATTTTTGCAGTAATATCAAAGGTAAAACTTAAAACTATGGTATTGAATCTAATTGTAATTTCTATGTAGGTGCATCCTGCAGGTATTAAAAGAACATGGCAGCAGCTGAAAATGAAATATAAAACATAATTCAATCAGGTAAGGTTTGAGGTCATGGATGTGGTCAAAATGACATTTATTATGTAAATGGCAATCTAATGCTGTTTCATACAGTGCTCTTTTTCATTTGATCGCCCTTCAGCCAACAGAAAGAAGGCAGAGGCTCAAGACAGGGGAGGCCCTGCACCACCACCACCACCACACAAATGCTGAGGAGATGGCCCTGAGTCTGAACACTGGAAGGCCAGTGGCTGAGGGAATTCTGCAGGGTGTCTATCAGGGCTGTCACCCCAGGACACAAGTGCCTACATAAATGTAAGAGGGCTACACACACACATACATACACACACATATATATAAAATTTACTTATTTACTTTCATTTTTGGATTGGTCTCAATAGATTCTGATGGCAATATCTGCCTTTTGGAGCCTCCTGTCTTAACAGAACCCCAGGCAGTTGTAAGTGTCCTAATTTCTGGTGTATTGAGTAGGCTAAGTAATATTATAAAGTGTGCTCAACCAAATGCACATCTTCTCAGGATGTAGGGGATGAAGACACCATTTCTGCTGATACAGAGAGGCCTATAGAGGTAATGTTATGTCTGCAGACATCAAACTATCTTTACAATCACATCTTCACATTTTTGTGTCCAGTAACCTATAGAATGTAAGTATATCCAAGTATAAACGTATATTGTTGTCTTCCCACATCACCACCCTCCAGAGTGTGGAAGAACAGGAAGAGGAGGAGGAGGGTCCATCAACTTCTTCTGCACAGATGAACACAGTTCAGTGATGTACAGTAAATGCCAGAGTTTAATTCAATGGAAGTCATGTACAACATAATGTAACCCTAAACTACTGTATTTTCAGTTACCAGTAAAGGAGTTATATAGACTGCATCTGCTTAAACAAATTGAAAAAACCAATAAAGAAATGATATACTTGGATCGACAGATCCTAAAGTCAGATTTGGAAATCGAGATCCTGAAACACAAGCTACAGGTGAGGTGTGTATTGTGATTAGTGGATTATATAAAAGTTTTGAAAGAATATAGAAATTTAACAGTTGCTTTTTAATTTGTAGGAAATAAAGAAGACCAAATAAATTGTTGTGACTTGCTTATTTATTTATTTATTTATTTTTTTTGTGGTAGTGGCTGATTTAATCAGAGAATGAATAGTGGCATATAAGGTCTCGGACCACCCTTCCATCCTGGAAATCTGCAGGGTGGATGGGGTCTTCCTCTGGGTCTTGTATGTGTAGGGCAGGATGTTGTTCCCCTCCAAAAATGGCAATATTATGGAGAACTACACATGCCACAATGATGTCGCAGGCCCTCTCAGGGGTGACCCTGAGATGACGTAGGCACTGGAAATGTGCTTTCAACAGACCTATAGTCATTTCCACCCTGCCTCTAGTTTTACTGTGTGCCACACTGAATCGCTGCTGTGGGCCTTGTTCAGGTTCTGGGTAAGGGGTTAGCAGTGTAGGCTGGCATGGGTAGCCCCTATCCCCCAGCAGAAAGCCGTCAATCTCTCCTGTAAAAAAAAAAAAAAGTTCACATTGGTTTAGTGCTGCATTGAAGTGCCCAAGTGTGTAGTGCAAACATTTACTTACCACTTTGCAGTCTGTTGCTTAGGGTAGAGGGTAGGGAAAATTCCACTTTGGGTCTCAAAATCCTTGCCCGACGTAAATGTAATTCTCTTCGAATTAATACAGCCTCCTCATCTATGGGATCCTCCAAAAAAGGACAAGCCATTCTCGTAACTTTGTTCTTTGTGTGACTGAAATGTAGGCAATGAATGACTAAGGCTAAGGCGAGAAATACCGCTTCGTCTTTAAAAAAGGGGAGGAGACCGACAGAAACTCAGAGTTTAGAGAATAAAACCTGCTCCTGACCAGGTTAGGTTCACAGAGTAAGTTACCACGGTAACTGACTCTGAGTAAAAGTTACTTCTCTTTCAGAAACAGGCTTCACTTACCCTGCTTTCTCGAGTTTGACAAACCTGCCATTTTGAAACGGAAAACCCAGAGTTTCTCTCATTTCAGGGTTAACATGAGTTTTCACTTAACCTCCTTTCTGAAACGGGCCCCTGTTGTGTTCAAAAGTGACTTATTGTGCTCTTTTTTTAGTTATCTGAGTTTTGAAATAATTAAAATAAAACTAATTATCAGGTAAAGGTGAAACCAGAATATACTGCTTTCCAGTTACCCCATATAGAGTTCATTGTCTCGTTCGCAAACGTTGTATTTTCACTGCGGGCGTCAGTGTATTTCTGTGGAAGACGTTCAAGCCGAGTTTCACGCTCGCGCGGTGAATTGTGGGATTGACAGGAGAATGCAATGAAAGCATCTGAGAGAGTTGAGAAATGCGGAGAAAAAAGCTGTGTGGTTCAGGTACTGACATTTGTTCTGAGTATTTAGAAATGATGCAGATTGTGCTAGAGTTTCTAATGAATTAAGTGCGTCAGTCATTGTTTACACCCCAGCTCACCCCACGCGAGAAACCCCCACATACCAACGGCTCCAACCACCTGCCCAAACCACAGCACCCCCGAGTTCTCCAAGGTTCCTCTGTCAGGTCAGCCCTGTAGTTTTGAACGAATGTCTAATACAATATACTTATGATGATCGGATATTTACGCAGCATTACAATAGGTTCTGGTGAAGCATTTCAATGACTACTTAAGAAAACTGAAAAAGAGGGTTACCTTCGTCTGGTCCAAGGTTTTGATAGCATTATCAAATGTACACTCCATCTCTTGCTCTGTTGCAGCACTGGGCTCAAATAATACCAAACTGTATTTTTAAACCTTCTCTAGATACCTTATATTCAGCTCAGTACCGCATGGAAGGATTTTTAATTTCTATGCGATAAACAGTGGACCCGCGTGTATTTTGAGGCTTCAGAGTGCCGCAAAACTACAGTAGTAAACATTTGAAGTGGATCGAAGAAGCTCACCAAAGTTATCCTAAAACAAGAATGAGAGAACTTTGATGAAAGGTTTTGATCCACTTCAAATGTTGACTATTGCAACACTGGTATAGCCTACTGGCTTTAAACTATATTTGTACTCTTCAAACAACATACAACACATACAACACAGGTATAATATTTACTTTTGCAAATATTGCAAATTACTTACCAAATGTGTATTTTGATAAAATTTCCAAACTTTGCAGAGAAGCTCACCAACATGTCTGACGAACGTCCTCTGTCTGCAGTGGGCTTGTTGTCACTAGCTGAGACAGTGAAAACTTAAAATATTAGGTTGAATGAACAAATTCAGCAACTACAAGTTGTATCAACATAAAAAAAATAATTGAAACAACTAAACTGCAAAATTAATTTTTACAGTGTATGCTAAGCTTTAGATTCAACCAGAAGCCAAAGTCTTGACAGTGATCGCCAGCTCGACAGTGGGAGAGAAACACTAGACAAGAAGCAAACGTAAAAGTTGTAGTGGATGAACAAGAAGTACCATGTATCAAAACCGGTGATACCAAGGCCAGTTTTGAGGATGCACTTCAGGGCAGTGACTCAGGAATGCTTGTGTTAATGCAGATGGTCTGTACTATCTGAACTCATCGGTGGACGCTGGTTGCCAGTGTTATGATTAAGGTATTTTTTTATTACATTCATGGTTTACAGCCCATGTTAAATAAGACAACATAAAAGACACTGAGACACTAGACAGACGATCAAAAGATGGTGTAGAATCTGAAATGCTCCCTTTTATACTGTTCTCGAAGTTCTTGTACATTTCCCTCTTGTGATCAGGTGTCCCTTCTGGTCCTAGCAGGCTTAGTTAAACACATGAAATCATCATCCTCTCTACTGGACCCTGTTCCACCACAGTTTTTAAAAGACTTGTTTGACACCATGGCCACTAGTATACTTTCTGTTGTTAATAGTTATTTAGCCCAGGGTTGTGTTCCATGTTTTAAACAAGCAGTGGTTTCTCCTATAATTTAAAAACCTGGCCTTGAGGTTACAGAGTTGAACAATTTCCGTCCCATTTCTAAACTTCCATTTTTATCAAAACTTTTAGAGAAGGTAGTTCTGACTCAAATCACCCCTTTTTTGTGGGAGTATGATCTCCTGGGTTTCAGAGCTGGTATTAGCGATTCTGGGATGGCTGCAGTTTTAATTATGTTAGATCTCAGTGCCGCATTTGACACGGTAGATCATTCGATTCTTTTAAAACAGCTGTAGTGTGAGGTGGGGTTTGAGGGAACTGCCTTAAAATGGTTTTACTCCTATATAAAGGAAAGGACATTTTTTTGTTAATTTGGCAAATGTTTCATCCTCTGTTTCTCCCTTAAAATATGGCCTTCCTCAGGGCTCGATTTTGAGACCGACACTGTTTTCTTTATATATGTGCTCGCTGGGGTCTGTTTTCCGTCAACACAACTCGTATCACATGTACACAATCTCGTATCACATGTATGCAGATGACACACAGATTTATCTTCAGCTTAAGGTTGGAAATGAGCAGTCTTTACAGTCCCTGTTGCAATGTCTAGATGAGATTAAATGAGATGGCTCTCAAATAATTTTCTGCAGCTTAATGAGAAAAAATCTGAGATCATAATATTTGGTCCTTCTAAGGCTAAAGAGAAGATAGCCAATGCTCTTGCCCTGTTAGAAATGACAGTGAAAGATAGTGTGAGAAATCTTGGCATCATAATAGATTCATCTCTTAGCTTTGATAAACAGATTAGTTTGGTTGTAAGAAGCAGTTTTTATCAGCTTAGAATTATTTCGAAGCTAAAACCTTTTCCGAGTTTTAAAAATTTGGAAATTGTGGTTCATGCTTTTAACACGTCGTGACTGGACTACTATAACTCACTTTATGCAGGGATCTGTCAACGGCAACTATCACGATCAGCTTGTGCAGAATGCCGCAGCTAGGCTTCTGACCGGCACAAAAAAGGGAACATATTACTCCGGTGCTATCGTCTCTCCACTGGTTACTAGTCAGGTATAGGATTGATTTTAAGATTTTAGTATGCGTTTTTAAAGCTTTACATAACTTGTCCCCAAATTATATTACCGACCTCATAGGGTCTCATACACCAGCTAGGTCACTTAGATCAGTCATTGTTGAATGTGCCTTGGTCAAAAAAGAAGTCAAAAGGGGACTGTGCCTTTTCAGTAGTAGGTCCTCAACTATCGAACAATCTTCTCCTGTACATTCGGCAGGCTCCGTCTATAGAGGCTTTTAGGTCCCAACTGAAAGCATATTTTAGTATGGCCTTTGAAGTAGGGAAAGTTTGATTTGGGAACTTTTTACAAATGTTTGTTTTACTTGTAAGTTGTGTGTGGATTTTATTTTATTTGTCATTTTGTGAAGCACTTTGGGCAACAACGTTGCATTTAAATGTGCTAAATAAATAAACGAAGTTAAAGTTGAAGTTAATTGGAATGAGGAAAATGAAGGATAGGCTATCTGAACAAATGGGAATGTGGAAAATTAAGTATACCTGAGCCAAAGCCAAGAGTGTGTTTGGCTCTGGTTTACGGAAAAGGTTTTTACTCAGGTAACATATACTTTATTTTCTGCGTTCCGCTTAGTCTCATTTGGCCGTAGACAAATCCAGTCCACATTCCCCTGTGATTTATTTTATTTTATTTTTTTGAGGTTAATGCCTTAAATTGGAGTAAACACATTCATATATAAAATAGAACAAATCCTATAAGAATAGATGTTACATATACTGCATATACTGCATGCATATTACACAGAAATTCAACAGTTAAAGCACAGATCTTAAAATAGAATACAGCAAAGTAAATACAGCTGTAAATAGGTTAGTCCACCCAAAAATAATATTCTATCAGCATTTACTCGCTCATGTTGTTGTTCCAAACTTGTAAAACACTGTGCTATACACACTGCTAAGTTTGTCAATACACTCTAAAAATGCTGGGTTAAAACCCACCATTTCTGGGTTATCTGGCAACCCTGTGCTGGTTAAATATTTTTATATTTAATAAATATAATCAAAAAGTAAACATTTATTAATAATCAAGCACACCCATGGACAAAATAGAACAAATTTAAATTATTTGGATGAATACAGCATTGTTTACAATATTACATACATTTTAGAAATAAAAAAAATGTAACATTTAAAAGTAACATTTTAGTTCAAGTGTATTCAACCATTCTCTGTTATCCCTTTTTACCAAAATAGCTCCCCCTCCCTGGACGTCTAGCTCCATGGGCTCTATAGTGAGCACTCTCCAACTTGCTCATAGACAAACAGTACTGAGATTAGAGAACATATTTTAACTTCAAAAAAACTTTGGTATTATAACATAAAATCAGTTCAGGTTATGCAAGACAAAAGGTGTTTCCATCATGCAAAATGACCATTGCTGACGCATTTAGCTGACTGTCCCTGTATGTTGCATTTTGTAAAATATAATAATTTACAGGATAGTAAACAATTTATAGATTCAATAAAATGTATACAAACTTTTATTTCACTGAAGTAGTGCACCAATTAGGTGGCGCTGAGAACCACTTTTTCCTAAAGAGGATCCAAAAAGCCAACAGCTGGTTTTAGTGACCCTGCACTGGATTGTTTGGTTGGAGGGAGTAGGAGGGTGTATGGGTAACACAAAAACCTCCTAACAGTGCAAAAAAGAAACCCAACAGGTGAACACAGCAGTTGGGTAGAAAAACAAACCCAACATTTTTGCCTTTATTAGGATAGGACATATCATAACTGACAGGATTTATTAAATGTTGGTAAATACGTCACTTTTATAGAACATTCACTTACAATTTATTAATTTATGAAAATTAATTTATAAAATATGAACTTAAAAATAAGCGCACCATGATAAACCTAATACTTTTCATGCAGTTCCTTGCAGCTTCAAGCAGCATATTTAATTCATGTATATAAAATAGAACAAAAACTTACAACAACAGATATAACTAAATATACTGAATAAATATACCCTAAAGAACTGATATATGCTGGTACTTGTTGATCCACTACAATGTGAGACACGAAAGAATATATTGTGATAAAAATCTAATTTTCAATGTTTTAAAATAAATTCAGTCCAAACTAATTCTTAAATGTATTGCTTGCAAATGATCACACTTGCACATATCCGTAAATTCAGTCAGAGACTGAAAAGGATCCCTAAAAACACTGGTGTAAGAAACAGTTACAAACAAAAGAACAAATGTTCATCAAAAAATGAAAATTCAGTCATAATTTATTAACCCTCATGTTGTTCTTCTGTGGAACAGCAAAATAACTACAACAAAACCAAACAAAAAATGTTTTTTGTCCATACAGTAGAATGGTAAACAAAATGGTTTAGTTACAAACATTTTTAAAAACATCTGTTTTTTTTGTTTTCGGCAGAGGAAAGAAACCCATTCAGGTTTGGAACTACATGAGTATGATTCTTTTAATAGCTGTAAATTTACTCTTTTGCATCCTAGCTCAAAATCAGTGCTTTATTGTCAAATGTGCAAATTAACATTTTTAACTGCAGTCATATCTGTTGTTATAAGTTTTTGCTCTATTTTATATACATGAATGTATTTACTCCAATTTAAGGCTTTAACCTTAAAACAACAACATCAACAAACATTCAGAGAAAAATGTGCCGGAAGGACTGGATATTTCCATGGCCAAATGGGACAATGCGGAACGCGGGCAATGTATAAGATGAATAAAAACACCGAAATACTACCCTTTTCTGTAAGCCGAAGCCAAACACACTTTTGGCTTTAGATCAATTATACTTATTTTTCCACATTCCGCTTATGCTAAGATACCCTATCCTTCATTTTCCTCATTCCACTCCCAAGTATAAGTATCCTGAATAAGTATGCCTAAGCTTTATTCTCTGACTCAGTCAGAAACCAAAAGCCTCAACAGTGCTCGCCAACTCGAGGAGAGAAACACAACAAACAAACGTAAGAGTTCTTTTACCATAAAAATAAAATTTTTAAATATAGTATAGTATAAATAGCACATACTGTATGCTTTTAGTAGACAGAAACATGGAATGAATAACATTTTTCTTCTTTTGTTTGCAGACTATGTTTCTTACACCAGTGTCTTTAGGGATCCTTTTCAGCCTCTCACTGAATTTATGGCTCTGTGAGGCTGCAAGTGTGATAGTTTGTAAGTAATAAATGTAATCATTTATTTGGATTGAAATGAATTTATTTTAAAATCACATTTTTATCACAATATATTACACAAAGTCTTTATGTCTCACATTGTAGTGGATCAACAAGACGTACCATATATCAAAACCGGTGATACCAAGGTCAATCTTGAAGATGCAGCACTTAAGGGCAGAATTAAATATGCTGCTCGAAGCTGCAAGGAACTGCACGAAAAGTATCAGGTTTATGACGGTACGTTTATTTTATGTTAATGTTTTATCTTAAGTAACAACTGTGTTGAAGTGATTCAGGAATGCTTCTGTTCATGCAGATGGCCTGTACTATCTGAACTCATCAAGAGGAGTCCTTTACCAGACGTTCTGTGATATGACCACTGCGGGCGGCGGCTGGACGCTGGTTGCCAGTGTTCATGAAAACAACTTGTATGGAAAGTGTACTGTTGGTGATCGCTGGTCTAGTCAGCAGGGCAATAACCCAAACCAGCCTGATGGTGACGGGACATGGGCAAACACAGTCACATTCGGAACAGCAGAGGCCTCTACAAGTGATGATTATAAGGTATTTTTTATTACGTTCATGGTTTTACAACCCTAGTTACATTTGGAGCAACATAAAGGACACTAAGAGACTTGACTGACAATCAGAAGATGTTTATGTAGAATCTGAAGTTTCCTTTCTGTCACAGAATCCTGGATACTATGATATTGCAGCACGAGACGTGTCTGTGTGGCATGTTCCTAATAATAATGAGTTGGAACAGTGGTCTGCTACCTCCCTCCTGCGATACCACACTGAAAATCACTTTCTAACCCTCTATGGAGGAAATCTTTTCAATTTATTCAAGGTCAGATGCACTTTGATACCAGTTTTCAGTTTGAAACATTTGCAAAAATACAGTCTACGATTACAATTTTGTGAAATTACAAAAATACTAAATTTTAAAAATCTTTTTTATAATTGTCCCAGAAATTCCCAGTGAAGTTTGGAGCCGGGGCATGCCTCACTGATAATGGACCTGCTATTCCAATAGTGTATGACACTGGAAATGTGGATTTCAACAGAAATCTGTATGGTCCCCATTCAAGAAGTATGGCATTAACTCTTGAACCAGTATTTTTTCAAATATTTTGTAATGTAGCTATATCACTTGACAGTAAGGAAATCTGTTTTATTCAGATTTCATTTACATATTTCATTTACAGATGATTTACAAGGCATCATTGTTGAGATCCAATAACTTAAATGAATAAAAGCCATGTCATGTCTGCATGAACCTACCATGAACATCATCTGTGATATATTCATTGCATTTTTTCCAGCAATATTTACACCTGGATTCATCGCATTCAGAGTCTTCAATACTGAAAGAGCGGCTATGGCTCTTTGCTCAGGTGTCAAACCAACCGGCTGTCACACTGAACATGTGAGTTAAAATAATATTCTGGATTATTTAAATCAATGTCAATAGACAGCATTTGTGACATGCTGTTATTCACCACATAATGCATTGATAGTGATACAACTAAATCAAGTGCATATATGTGTTTTGTTGATAGTAATGTACTCATGTTGTTGCAGTTCTGTATTGGTGGAGGTGGACACTTTCCTGAGGCCGCCCCTAGACAGTGTGGGGACTTTACGAGCTTCGATTGGGATGGCTATGGTATTAATGCAGGATGGAGTGCTTCCAAAGAGATGACCGAAGCAGCTGTGCTTCTCTTTTATCGCTGAAACTCTGATCAGTCAGCTTCCTTCCTTTCCACACTGATCAACATTTGAATGTTATATACACAATTATTTGATCAAATGTATTTCTTTACTACATATATATATATATATATATATATCCTTTATATCGGTCTGTAATCTACACATTCTTGTGTGTATGGTGATTGTAACTGAAATGACAACCTATCAGAGTTATTAAGCCATTTATTAAGCTTCTGCTAGTTCATATCTAACACCTGTCAGTTCTTTGGTTTCTTTTTACACCTGTTCATAATCGGATACAAATATATTATGTTCAAATAAAAGCAGTGCATTGTCGATACTGTGTGGAATCAAACCTTATATATTAACTTTTTTTTTACCTATTTATTTTATTATTTCAATATGTGTATTTCTATTTATGCCATGGTCTGTCCGAACACTTATTTTTGATTGGCTGGAAGGTGTGCAGTTAAACCGCTTAATACCCAAGTACTAATCTACTGAGTGTTTGGACATGAAAACAGGGACATGTGTTGTCAGACTGGCAACTAGAAGTAACCATTAACAAGGAAAACCATGAACAATTTTGCCAGCCCACATGAGTGTCAGGATCCTGTCACCAAACTAAGTATAAGACCAACGAAGGTGACAGGACTGTGGCATCTGGTCTCTTTCACTGTGTACTACAGCGTTATACCTATACCACACCTGGTAAAAGTTAATAACACAGACTGTAAGGTCAACTCTGCCTGGTTTAAGTGTTTCAAAATGATTAACAGTTGAAAATATTAGAAATTTAGAAAAGTAATCAAAATGTAATCAAAGTGTATTAAGTTACATTACTTTAATAAAGTAATTAAAAAGTTACACTACTTAAAAAGTCCAGGGCAGGCTGAAGGCAGACAAGACGATATAACAAGGTGAAGACACAAGACTAGAAAAAACCAACTAGAAACACAACTGAACTAGACTAAGAAACTAACAAAGTGGCTCCGTACAGTTGCTTACACTAGGCGAGTGCTAAATGCAATACAATACTCTGCAACTAGGAAGAGGAAGTACAAGGCTTAGGTAGAGTGCTTGATTGGTTACAGCTGTGTGTCATCAGTGCAATGAATGATGGGAACTGTAGTCCAGGGTGTGGTGCAACAGTCAAACACTGTAATGTGAAATGGCAAGGCGACCTCTGGTGGCGAGCAGACTGGTGTTTAGAAACAGATTCATGACAGTAACGTTCCCAACACTGGTAATATCTTACACGTAGTGTGAATTTCGGGAAATTGGGACACTTTTGCCATTGATTTAACTGTGAAAAAGTGACCCAAATAACCTGAAATCACCTGTAATTCACTCTAATACTTTTTTGTAGTAGCCTATAAATATTTTGTGAATTGTAGCATGACTACAACTTAAGGTCTATGACACAGGAGCCACACACAAGGATACAAGATTAAAGGGGTCATCGGATGCTAAGTTCACTTTTACATGTTGTTTGAACATTAATGTGTGTTGGCAGTGTATGTACAAATCTACCCTATAATGATAAAAATCCATGCAGTGGTTTTTAATTAATCTGTAACAATAATAACCCTTTTTTCAAATCGAGCCATTCTCAAATGCCTGTCGTTGTGCCGTCACACTGACAGAGGCCGCTCCCACGATAGTTGATTGACATAAGCGTTTTACCTCAGATCAGCTGTAACAGTCCGCCCTCTTTGTTTTGATGCCAGAACAGGGATGTAAGTTAGACAAGAATATCTCAGATTGAGCGATTGAGGTGTTGTGTTGCTGGATGTAGTAATGAACATAGTGGTCGTCATTTACTCCCGACATCTGAGCCGCTGAAGACGCAGTAGATTACATTTGTTTGTGAATGGAATGCACCTCCTGATCTACATATATACGTCTATGTTCGGTCGAATCATTCATGATTCAGCTTCACTTACAGCAGAAGTTAGTATAAGGGTTTTTTTTATGAATCTTTACGATCGCTTTCCTAATAATGTGCTAGTTAGCAAGTTTAACGGCTAAACACACTAAATGCAGCTAAAGTAAACAGGCTCGTCACTCCACAGAGAGAAGAGAGGGGCGGAGCGAGCAAAGCTCATTTGCATTTAAAGCAGCCTCGACCAGAATGAGATGATTTTTTGCGGAGCTGATTTTGGCATGGTAAAAAGGGTGTTGTTTTACACAACCATTGAGAATTTTTAACCAAAGTATATTATAGATTTTTTATTAAGACCCTAAAGAATCATATCAACTTGTGGAAAATGGGCATCCGATGACCCCTTTAAGGTTAACTGCACATGAAACAACACACGAGGAAATAAGTTCAACAAACTGACAAAACATGAGCGAAAGAGAACACAATATAAAGGAGGTTAACGACATGAGAAACAGGTGACGACACTCTAAGTGACTAACGAGGACTAAACAAGAGGCCGTGGTGATTGAAAACAAGGAAGCAGGACAAGGGAAGCACATAGCAAACACAAACAAAGACAAAGCCATGTGCTCAAGCACAACACAAACAAGGAAATATTAAACAATGACAGACTAAACAGAGAGGGGAAAACCCTGACAAGTCTCTATTGCTGTATATATTCAACTATATAAACTAACTTAACATAAGTTTCACTTGTGACTGCACTGATAATTTCTTTCATATGTCCTCTTTCATGAACAAGAACTTTTTTCTTTGTAAATGCGTTTAAATTCAACATATTCTTCGATCTCTTTACCTTAAGCAAACCTTTAACCTTTAACCAAGGCCAGTGATTAGCTGTTCGCCAGAGATTTACAAAGAAAGTTGATGATCAGCATCATGGTAACAACAAAGCTGGATTGGAATGGTTTGGTTCTGTCAACTCAAAACTAATCCTGTAACTCTGCATTTGTTCAATTACCATCATGGTACAGGCCCCAGGGGTGTCCAATCTTGTTCCTGGAGATCTGCCTACTTACAGACAGCAGACCTGCAGCACTGGTCCTACACAGCTGTCTGTAATTATCAAGTGCTACTGTACCTAAGAGATTAATTAGCTGGTTCAGGTGTGTTTGATCAGGGTTGGAGATGAACTTTGCAGGATGGTAGATCTCCAGGAAAAGGATTGGGCACCCTTGCTCTAGACCAGTGGTTTTCAAACCTGTCCTGCGAGCACCCCCAACACTACACATTTTCTGTGTCTCCCTCATCCATCACACCTGGTTCAACTAATCAGCTCATTAGAGACAGCATAGAGACAGCAAGACCTAAAAATGGGTGTATCAGATATGAGAGACCTACAAAATGTGCAGCGTTGGGGGTTCTCGCAGGACCGGCTTGAAAACCACTGCACAAGGACACAACACAGACAAACCCAGAACTAGCAGTTCTTTATAATTTTATTAAAATGTTAAAAGGGTTCAAATGAGTAATAATAATAATAATAATAATACATTTTATTTAAAGGCGCCTTTCATGGCACTCAAGGACACCTTACAATCAGAAATAAAACAATTACATTAGTTAAAAAACAAACAAAAACAATGCAACAGACAAAATAAAATCACATAAAAGCCTGCCTAAACAAACATGTTTTTAGACGAGATTTAAAAACTGGAAGACTTGAACTGTTGCGAACCTCAGCAGGAAGTGCGTTCCATAAAAAAGGTGCCGCATAACCAAAAGCTCGTGACCCCATAGAAGCTGTCCGAGTACGTGGAAGTACAAGAGTAACTGCCGAAGAGGACCTTAAGTTACGTGATGGAATTTGTACATGGAGAAGATCCAAAAGATATGGAGGTGCCAAGTTGTTGAGTAGTAAATAAGAATAATATTTACAATATACTACTAAGTGGGAGCGTCTTCCGGTTCAAAGTAGACAAGCGGGACTTCACACTCATTCATTCAACAGTTGACAGGAGTGACGGGCAAATGAAGCCTCGGGCAGCACTGAGACTCAAGTATACCCGGCTGCAGCCTGCAGAACGCTTTCATTGGCTAATGACATGTAATGACGTAGTCAACTCCGCAAACAGGAAATGTGGTTACGAGCCGCATTTCCTCTATATATATATAAAAAATATCATTCGTGATATTAACTTACATACAAAAATAAACAATATATTATGAATTCGTTAATTATCTACACATAATATTAATCTATAACAAACATAATACATTATGTTTTCATTCATTATTTTGGGCAAAATTTCATTATTATTTCTAAGCAAGCATCCACTTCCTGCTTTCGACCTGTCATATCTTTGTGCATTAAAAACTGTATATCGCAACGATTAATGTTTATTTGCAAATTTAAATTATTTATGGGCTTTTATTTTTATTTACGCATTTACCTGTATTTAATGTATTTTTTTTGTCACCAACTCAACACTTAAAGTTTCTTTGAAAATGTTGTCTTAGAATTATGAATTGATAAAGTGCCATTTTTATAAGAACTACATGACAGCTATTGCTTTGTTCTGATAACAAAACCTTTCACAATAAATTATGTGTACATGTAGAAATAAAATATAAAGATTACCTCATGTTAAAGAAAGTTGGAAGTCCAAAAGCGTTGGACTAAACAATACATGAAGAGGAATAAACTCAAAGAACATGAAGATAATGCAGTTTGAGTATTTCATTTTATTGGTCATACAAAACAGCAGTTTAACATCACTGTTTTATTAGCAGAGGCCCACCTGTTTTGTCTTCCGTTGTTACCACATACATTTAACATGTAATAATACACACACACACACACACACAAGTTCCCTCCAGGATAAAAAAAAACAAGACCAACACACACAAACCTTTTGGGTTAACATTGATTCTCCCTTCTACTACGTTCCACAGGCATTCTAGCACTGGCACATAAAACAGGAGTCCATATCCTCTATACTGTCATAGAATCCTCTCAAGCAGCCACGCCTCCCATTACCATAAAACCCAGAGTAGGATTTGAACAACATTTTGCATTTGTTGCACTCTCTGATGTCAAAGGGCACCCGCAATTCAGCCTTGGATGATGCATTCCACTTCTCCCAGTTCACAACACCAGTAGCCAAACACACACACCCACGTTACCCATGATACTCCTTTGCAAGATGCAAAAAGGAAGTTACACAAAACAACATTGTACATACTTAATTTCACACAATGAAATGTTAAGACACTTACTTAAGACACTTGTAATCAAACATTACAACTAATCAAATAAGACAAAACTCGTAGCTCAACTACTCACCAACGCAGCGACAAACGAGTGGAAATAAAATCCTGCTCAGGGCGCTGGCGTCATTAACCAATGATATAATTTGTGCAGCTCCACCCCGTTCCGCAGGCTGCAGCCAGGACCTTCTCCCGAGACTTTCCTCTGACTGTTGCGGGAAAAGATGCAAAGCTTCGAGAGTGTCGAAAACAGCGCAATCTGGTGGTTCGTAAAAATAAAGCAGCCAAAAGCCTTTGAACTCCGTCGGAAGAAGCATTCAACCTATATTTCCACAGATCGACTCATATTACATGCACAAATAAAAGCCTAACCGTGTGTGTTTGTTTGTTGAATTTCTGACTAATTTACCCATTGAACAGTGCCATTAAATGCCAGCAGGAATATCAACAGGATGTAATAGAAGAATAATGTACACATTTATTAATTGCATATGGCATATATTGAATTTTCCTGAAATAATTTGTATTCTTCATATAACTTGTATGACTGGGTATTTAAAAACTTAATTATTAAATAGGTCCCAATTAAAGTGTACTTGTGGATAGAATACCCAAGACTTGTCACATATAGTTTTGAATGGGGAAAGATGCAACGGTCATTATGGCCGCAAAGCCCCGCCTTCTTAATGAAAGAGCCAATCGTTGATTAGTAAAGTCAGCGCATCACTGCAGCTGCCGTTAGACGTCCCGGTTGCTATAGGAACCGTCATTGTTCTGAGACGTGCGCTCAGTACTGCGCATTGGCTGATCTAGCCTGAAAAATAAGCTTTTTTTAACGCTATTGGAGCATAAGGAACATTATTTATGAGATAGTTCTTGTCAGATTTCATTGGTGATTTCAAATAGAAATTTTAATTGTAAGCTTGGTAAACAGTTTTGAGAATTTGATGTTTCCATATTCAAAGAGACAGGAGCTACACTTGCCTGCCCGAGAGGCGTTTCAAAGATGGCCGCCGAGTCAAAGGACTTGCCTTAAAGGGACTTTGGTGTGGCACAGCTCTGACTGAAATTCAGTGAGGTCAAGGCTGTAATGTGATTGGTTATTAAAGGAAACGTGATCCAAGTTAGTCGTTACGCTTTCTCCAATAGTAAGTAATACAGACCCTCTCATCTCCCAATAGTAAGAAATGCCTTGTCCAAATACCCACAATTGCGGTCTTTGCACTTGACCACTTGACTGCTTATATGACGTATTTCCTGTATTTGTCCCAAGTGTTCAAGTGAAGACGAAGTCCACAAGTGTTAAATGTTACAAATGTTATAAACATTCTTCAAAACATCCATTTGTAGCATCCTAAAATAAAATTAGTGCTTTATTGTCAAATGTGTGGTTCTGTGTGACAAACTGCAATTTTACCATTGTTAACAGCATTTGCAGTATATTCAATAATATCTATTGTTATTAGTTTCTGCTCAATATTATTTATGAATTTATTTTCTCCAACTTTCGGCTTTGACCCAAACAAAACATTCAGTGTTGGGAATGTGGACCAGATGGGCTGGATTTGTCCAGGGCCGAATGAAACTAAGTGGAATGAAGAAAATAAATATAGGGTACCTGTCAGGCAGTTTTAAAGCACCACCGTCACCACTGTCACCACAGTCATCAGCTCTGACGCACACCAGACCCTGATCACCCTCACCTGATGCAGCTCATTAAGCGCCCTATATCTCTGCACTCCTCACACTGTCTCACTGTCTTTTCTACAGTTTGCACAGTTAACTAGTGGTGCTTTCAAGTCATGTTGGATAGATTGTATTTATGAGTTGAACGCACATGTATGCCACCACAAATTCGTTATTACGAGTGGGAAACTCAAAATTTTCTTAAAGCCCAGAGTCTCTAAGTTGGGGGAGTGAAAAAAAAAAATGTAAAAAAAAAAAAAAACGTGTCAATATCAATGGACTGACTTGCCAACAGCAGAAACAAGATCATGATCAATAGAGACAAAAGTCAGGTTAACTCAGCAGATCAGAGATTCAATCTGGCACAGGATAGAAAATAAGAGGGGAATGTAAATGGTGACTAATGAAACAGGTGTAAACCCTAACAAGAATTTAGGTAACAAGTGGGGCGGTGTTACCACAGACAACAGATCACACAGCAAACACAAATACCCACAGACAGCCACACACTTTAGACAAACAGGACAGGTATTTGGGGTTTTTTTTTGTTTCGGTATATGTTCCTCATTCTTTCTTTTTTTTCTGGAGGTCAGTCTGGCACAGGATAGAAAATAAGAGGGAAATATAAATGGTGACTAATGAAACAGGTGTAAAACCTAACAAGAAAATCAGGTAACAAGAGGGGTGGTGTTACCATAGACAACAGATCACATGGCAAACACAAATACCCACACACTTTAGAAAAACAGGACAGGTATTTTTTTTTTTTTGTTGTTGTTGTTTGTTGGTATATGTTCCTCATTCTGTCTTTTTTTTTTGGGTCAAGGCCTTTAATTGGATCAAATAAAGTCATAAAATAGGACAGAAAACTGCAACAGTAGATGACTATACTCTAACCCTCACATAAATGCCATAAATACTGGCAAAACAAGCTTTATAGTACAGTTACAGTTATCAACATGGTGATTTGACAAGAATGTGTTTATTACAAATGTTATTATTATTACACTTCTATTAATTTTTTTTTCGTATAGTTATATATATTATATTTTATATATATATATATATATATATTTAGAAAAGCCTGTTTAATATTCTGTAGTTTTAATTCACAGTTTTAAGTAAAATGGTATTTCAATAAGAGCCTGATGAAGGATCAATATGAATAATTTGTCTTAGACAAATTAGGTGTTAACTTTTCACAAAAGTTATTTTGGTTGAAGGGGTAATTCATACAAAAATAAGAATTCTGCCATAATTTATTATGTTATTCCAACACTGTATGACTTTCTTTCATCTGTAGATTATTAGATTATTAGAGAGAAATATCAGTTTTTTTTTGTCCATGCAGAAGAAATCAATGGTAACAAAAATGTTTTTTGTTACAAACATTCTTCAAAACATCAGTTTGTAACGTCCTATAGCATAAAATCAGTGCTTTATTGTCAAATGTGTGTTTCTGCGTGACAAATTGCAAAATGACCATTGTTAACAGTATTTGCATTATATTCAATAATATTTATGGTTATTAGTTGCTGGCCTATTTTATGAATTTATTTACTCCAGTTTTGATCCAACCAAAACATTCAATGTGGGTAATGTGGACTAGATGGACTGGATTTGTCCAAGGCCAAATGAGACAAAGTGGAATGAGGAAAATAAAGTACAGGGTATCAAAGAAACAAACAAACAAACAAACCCACAAATACTTAATTTTCCTCGTTCCACTCCAGAGTATAAGTATCCCTGAGTAGGTATGCTAACCTCAGCCAGAAGCCAAAAACCTTGACAGTGTTCGCCAACTCGCCAACAGGAGAGAAACACAAGACAAGCAGCAAACGTAAGAGTTCTTGTACCATACAAATGAGCCTTTAAAATAGAAGTAGTATTAGTAGCACATGTAGTATACTTTTAGTTAGCTGAAACAGAAACATGGAACCAATATCATGAATTTCATCTTTGCAGTGTTAAATGTAATTGCAAATAACTTTTCTTCTTTCGTTTGCAGACTATGTTTCTTACACCAGTGTCTTTAGGGATCCTTTTCAGCCTCTCACTGAATTTATGGCTCTGTGAGGCTGCAAGTGTGATAGTTTGTAAGTAATAAATGTAATCATTTATTTGGATTGAAATGAATTTATTTTAAAATCACATTTTTATCACAATATGTTACACAAAGTCTTTATGTCTCACATTGTAGTGGATCAACAAGACGTACCATATATCAAAACCGGTGATACCAAGGTCAATCTTGAAGATGCAGCACTTAAGGGCAGAATTAAATATGCTGCTCGAAGCTGCAAGGAACTGCACGAAAAGTATCAGGTTTATGACGGTACGTTTATTTTATGTTAATGTTTTATCTTAAGTAACAACTGTGTTGAAGTGATTCAGGAATGCTTCTGTTCATGCAGATGGCCTGTACTATCTGAACTCATCAAGAGGAGTCCTTTACCAGACGTTCTGTGATATGACCACTGCGGGCGGCGGCTGGACGCTGGTTGCCAGTGTTCATGAAAACAACTTGTATGGAAAGTGTACTGTTGGTGATCGCTGGTCTAGTCAGCAGGGCAATAACCCAAACCAGCCTGATGGTGACGGGACATGGGCAAACACAGTCACATTCGGAACAGCAGAGGCCTCTACAAGTGATGATTATAAGGTATTTTTTATTACGTTCATGGTTTTACAACCCTAGTTACATTGGAGCAACATAAAGAGACTTGACTGACAATCAGAAGATGTTTATGTAGAATCTGAAATAAGAGTCTGTTTTCTTTCTGTCACAGAATCCTGGATACTATGATATTGCAGCACGAGACGTGTCTGTGTGGCATGTTCCTAATAATAATGAGTTGGAACAGTGGTCTGCTACCTCCCTCCTGCGATACCACACTGAAAATCACTTTCTAACCCTCTATGGAGGAAACCTTTTTAATTTATTCAAGGTCAGATGCACTTCGATACCAGTTTTCAGTTTGAAACTTTTGCAAAAATACAGTCTACGATTACAATTTTGTGAAATTACAAAAATACTAAATTTTAAAAATCTTTTTTATGATTGTCCCAGAAATTCCCAGTGAGGTTTGGAGCCGGGGCATGCCTCACTGATAATGGACCTGCTATTCCAATAGTGTATGACACTGGAAATGTGGATTTCAACAAAAATCTGTATGGTCCCTTTTCAAGAAGTATGGCAATAACTCTTGAACCAGTATTTTTCAAATATTTCGTTAAGTATCTATATCATATGACAATCAGGAGATCTGTTTTATTCAGTCAAATTTACAAGGCATCATTGTTGAAATCCAATCACTTAAATGAATGAAAGCCATGTCATGTGTGCATAAACCTACCATGAATATCATATTCGATGCATTTTTTTCCCAGCAATATTTACACCTGGATTCATTGCATTCAGAGTCTTCAATTTTGAAAGAGCTGCCATGGCTCTTTGCTCAGGTGTCAAACCAACCGGCTGTCACACTGAACATGTGAGTTAAAATAATATTCTGGATTATTTAAATCAATGTCAATAGACAGCATTTGTGACATGCTGTTAATCACCACATAATGCGTTGATAGTAATACAAATAAATCAAGTGCATATGTATGTTTTGTTGATAGTAATGTACTCATGCTGTTGCAGTTCTGTATTGGTGGCCTGTATTCTGTATTCTGTATTATGCCTACACTTTTTTTTTTTCTTTTGCCAACCTGTAAAGTTCTCCCGGACCTCCCATAAGAATTAAGGGACCCCCCATAACGCAGAAAAAATATATACTTGGGGGTCCCCTTGTTTTTCAATAAATATATAATACTTCAAACATAAAACTAGTGAAAATGAAAATAAAAAGATTCGATTGCTGCATTAAATTTTTACAGCGTTGCGCATTATATCACACACAACTCTGTTGAGTTTAGAATGCAGTGGCCAATCAGAGGCGTTCAGAACAGTCATTGCTGAAACCTGGAGTTTTGTTCAGATTGAACTCGTGAATTCCCTCATCATAAGCATGATTTATTGATCATACAGTGTATGGACAGCTTCATTGATTATAAGAGAAGTTATTTAGAGTTTAGAGTGCGTTCTTTCACTGCGTGATTCAGTCTAATAAAATGCATTTTCCCAAAATTCAGAATATGGGGGCAGAAAATGTATTTATATCAATACCTCAGTATCTCAATAAACAAAAAAATTAAAGCAAACAGGCTTACTTGCAGGTCAATGACTCAAGGTAACAGCTTTAGGAAATATCGCAAATAAACAGGTATAAATGTCCTTTCAGCGATCGACTCAACAGACACAAACTTCAGCTGGCAACAGCGGACTGCTCAGCTTGGAGTGTGACATAAGATGTCAAAAAAGCTCTCTCTTAAAGAAGCCTTTACAACAGTTAATGATTACAAAGGGGGTTACATTTGATTTCACACACATACAGATTTAATTGACATCTTTCATAAATTGCATTAACTGCTCTAAAATGGGTCACCAATGTTTTAGGAGTTTAGGACACAGAATTGGACACATGCTTATTCTATAACTGTTTTATTTTGTATTTGGGTTTATGCATATGGTTTATTTTTTAGGGTTTTTTTTTCCCAAGGCATTAAATAGATGCCAGTGTTTTCTGTCATAACTATGCAAACTTTTAATATTAAAAAATTGTTGTTGTGATTTTAAATCTGGATTTACCCCCAGGATGATCTCAAAGTAAATAAGAGGTGTTAAATCTGAATTTGTGGTGGCTGTGCTTTAAATTAAATTATTACATGGCTCTGGAATGCTTGATTCTGACTGGTCAGTTGTGACATTCCAAGGTATGTTACTGCCCGATAACAACTGGTAAAAGTTAGTAACACAGACTCATCTGGGTAACTTAAGTCTGCGCTATACACTTGCTAGTTTTTCTTGCTGGAAGCTTTTCATTTGGTTAGCTAATTAAAACTCAACTCAATGTCGTGTACAATTTCTTAATTCTGTCATCCTGGTGGACCTGCTCTCTTTTTTCATACAGCTGCTGCCATTTTGTTTTGTACGCTGTAATGGATTATAAGATAACTAACAAAATAGTACTGTAAGTACTAGTACTTTCTTATTTATGTGGTGAAATGTTGTGTAATAAAAGTGCTATGAGTGCACCGTATCCCTTAAAATGTCCGTGTAGTTCGAGCTTGCCGCTTGCTAGCAACTGATTTCTTCATGGAAGTTTTGTGTTCAAATATTTCAACTCAGATCAGTGTTTTGTGTTTAATTATTTACTTTTGTGGCAAGCAGCTGTGTAAGAAGTTGGATAATGTACATCCAGACAGTTGTAATTGCAAAATAAAGATGTTATATTATCCCTTACTTATTATAATCTTAATTCAAGTGATGAAGGATTTTGAAAGTTTGACAATAATCAGTGTGTTACAGAGTGCTACTGTAAGGTTAACTCTGCCTGGTTTAAATGTTTCAGAATGATTAATAGTTGAAAATATTAGAAATTTAGTAAAAAGTAATTTAGAAAAAGTAATCAAAAAGTAATCAAATGTAATAAGATACATTACTTTAATAAAGTAATTAAAAAGTTACACTACTTATTACATTTTAAATAGGGTAACTTGTAATCTGTAACCTATTGCTTTTTCCAAAGTAACCTTCCCAACACTGGTAATATCTTACATGTAGTGTGAATATAAGTAAATTGGAACACTTGACTGTGAAAAAGTGTCCCAAATAACCTGAATTCACTTTTTTTAGCCTATAAATAATTTGTAAATTATCATTATGTTGTTTGTTTTATAATACACATTGTTAAAAGACACACACACACACAGACATACACACTAGTTTGTAGTCAGATAAGAGTGGTATGCTAATTAAAAGGATGTCTCAGTGGTGTTGAAAGATACCAATACTGGAAAATAGTTTTTTTTTATTTTTTTTTTTACTGTCCTTCATTTTTTCATAGTAAACACTATCGGAGTAACCATTCTGAGAATATTAACTGGAAAGTGACATGGGCTTACAATAAAAAAATAAACTAACTTTGTTGTCAACAAATGATACACTTCATTTATGTTAAATTCTTTTGGAGTGATGCTGATTAAATCCATAGTTTAAATACTAAGTGGGATTAAAATGTCAGAAATTAGATGTTATTTTTCTATTTTGATAAGAATGAAGTAGTTAGGAGTCATATCTTATGTTAAATCTTATAAATTTACTTAACAAATTTCACAGAAGAGAGAAACATAATGAAATAAGGATTTATTTTGAAACACACACATACACTGCCCTCCGAAAGTTTGGAAACATCCCTGGCAAAGTGTGGTTTTGGACGATATCAGCATAAATCCTTATCATTTTTTGGTGCAAATATATTAAAGTAACTTGACATTATCATTGAAGACCAGCAATAATAATTTTCATTTTGATTACATAATAATGGCAATATATACACATGTCAAAGTCAGACATGCCCCTTTGCCAGCTGTGATGCCTGGTTACTAGTTTAAACTTGGCCCAGGTTTTTAAAAGATTTTTGGGTCAGCACACCTTAATAGCTTCAACAATTGATTGCCAATTAAGTTTAGAATACAATGAATTTAGGCCCAGATTATGCAGAGCTGTAATAGCTGCTAATCCTGGATATTTTGATGAATCGAAAATTACATTTTTTTCTATGTAGAAACTGTTTATGTAATAAAATTTGTTTTCGTAGTTTGTGTTGTCCCTTATCAGTGCAAAATGATTCATGCCAATATTGTCCAAAACCCCACTTTTCTAGGCCGTTTCCAAACTTTTGGAGGACAGTGTATATAGACAGATAGATCTGTGGTAGCACTGCCCAAGTTTTCTTCATAGTTTGCAGTTAGGTATTATTTGATGTCTCGATAATGCATTGTTGAAAGAGCACGAATAATAGAGAGTGTGCACTGCTGTGTTCGGAACCTCTGTCTTTCTGCAGTTCAGTGCTTGGAGAACAAACATCTGTATTTTGCCAGCAGACTCAATTATGCCATGAAGGTGAATATCTAATTTTGACTGCATTTGACTGCATGAATTAAATTTTTTTTTAATTGTTGATTTTTTTTAAATTAATTATTAATATTAAATTATTTAGTTGTTGTTGATATGAATAAAAACTTGTACGTACACATGTTTTTGTGTGTGTGATCTGTCCCTGGAATTTATTTGAGACATCTTTCACCACTAGAGTTCACTATACAGTTATTTCTGTCACATAACGGTTTCCACAGAGCATCAAAATGTGCAGATCGTGTCCACAGATGAGAAATACAGTGCATATATAGACCTGTTGTGTTCAAAAGTGACTGATCGATTGCGCTCCATGTCGTCCAGTTAGTTCATTGTCTGATTCGCAAAACGTTGTATTTACACTTGACTGGCGCCTGAGAAAAGAAAAAAGTTGCGCGCAGCAAATAGCTGTATGGATCAGGTATTGACGTTTGTTTTGCGCATTTAGAAATTATGCAGATTGTGCTAGAGTTTATAATGAATTATAAGTGCGTGAAAAAACACTGTTTACACATTGGACGCATTGCACCTGTTTAAGTGTATAATATGTTAAGTCTTGCCGTTTGGACACCTTGTGAATTCACTGGTTGTGTTTCTTTACTTTGGGCATTAGGAAACACAGCTTGCATTATAATTAATCACACAGGTCTCTGCTCAGCTATCATCAGCCCTAGTTTAGCTTCCATGATAGGGCAGAATCAAATGTGTGTCATACCTCAGCAAGTAGTATTTGAGAAAGGGAATGCTTCTTATCCATCTTAAGAATAGCCTCAGTAAGCATATGGGCGAGACTTCTGGTTCATTATAAGAATAACAACATGCTGTAAACAGTAAAACTGTTCATAATTAAGATAATACATTAAAATAATACAGTAAGACACCAATTTGCAATATCAAGCAGCAAAACGAGCTTTTTTGTAGAGCTAAAAATAGCTGAACAGATGAGACAGGAAGCCAGACCCATAAAATTTACAAGTGGCCGTGCCTGCTCTTACGGCAAAAATAAGGTGGTCGGTATTAAGATAATAATAACGTATTAATGATGAATGAAACGCATTTGTCCGTGGTTCACTCCATCGTTCACTCTGAATCGTGCTCACGGATGCCGCTTGAGAAACAGCTGTCTCCTCCGTGGCTCGGTACGCTTTTAACTTGTTTTTTTAGTCTCAAGCAAGAGACTGTACAACTCTGGTATTAATGAATGAATGAAACGCATAAGAAGCGGAAAGCGCTTGAGAAACTACTTTCTCTTCCGCGGCTCGGTACGCTTTTAACTTGTTTTTTAGTCTAGACTCTAGAGCAAGAGACTGTACAACTCCGGTATTAATGAATGAATTAAACACATTTGCCCGTGGTTCACACCGTCTTGAATCATGCTCACGGAAAACGCTTGACAAACAGCTGTCTCTTCCCTTTCAACTCACTTTTTAGTCTCGAGCAAGACACTGTACAACATTCACGTTTAATGATTTCACAGATTTTTACGTAGAAAGGGCTACAGCGCACCACATTAAAATAAATGAACATTAATGATAACTGCTGGGCTGCTTCAAAAACGAAACTGAAAATAAATCATCTTTAAGAGCAAGGAGGACCCTGGTGTTTTGGGGGGGTCCTACGCAGCTTGCGTATTTTGCGTATAGGGAGGATCGGCTCTGTACATTACTAAACGCACTGTAAAAATCTGTGACATTTACTGTAAAATACCGGCAGTTATGGTTGCCAGAACCTCACCGTAAAAATGGTATCAACATTTTAGGTTTTACAGACTTATCTTAAGTTCCCAGTTTTTTTTTTTTTAAATATATATTTTATTATCTGATATAACTTTTATTATTTTACAAACCTATTCACTCAAACCATCAAATACCTTTCCACAAAGTGAGGAGGATAATTATATTATATAGAAGGTGCACACACAGTGTCATTCACACAAATACTAAACCCCATGGTTACAAACATGGTTACAGCTACAAGAGCTGACAACAACTCTGTTACCCAATGACTCTATCTGGCCCCCAAACCACATTTTGTCATAAAAACACATGTGAGACATTGAACGGGGATGACTCGAAACAACACATTAAACAAGAGTTGTACACTCTAAAAAGTGTTGGGTTATTTCTGTGAACACATTGTTGGGTTAATTGTGCTGGGTCAGAATTCTGGGTTGTTTGAGGTACTATAAACACACAGTTGGGTTGATCATGCTGGGTCAAATGGACTCTAGGGGTTCTTTCACCACTGAACACACGGGTTGGGTTATTTTAAAAATAAACAAACCGGTTGGGTTTATTTTTCCACTTCATCGAACTTTCTGGATTCTTCACTCGTCTCCTCGTCAGGCGGTCACGCAATGGACCTTTATCGCACCGGAATTGAACACCGGAAGCGCTTGTCGAAGCAGTGTATTGATTCTTCCAGTTATGTATATTTATAGTAAATCCATGGTTAATTTAGTAAGGGTGTTTATTTAAAATGTATTTTACTGTAAACAGGTATAAAATATGATGAGAGAGACATTGTTAATGAGAAGACGAAATTGACTGCAGCAGGTTAAATTTATTCATTATTCAGAATGCACATTTGAAAGAGAAATATATATATAATAGGAACATTTTAGCAGGTGATATGAGATGTAGACGTAAACATCCTCAGTTTCGAAATGCATGCTCCCGCGTAATATTTTAGAAGGACCTTAATTCATCCCACGCATCTCATCCGTGTTGTGTCAGGAAATGGTGAAAACTGAGGCAGTGTGTCATTGTTTAGAGTAAAAGCAGCCAAACACACTGCAGTAACACCGGCGAAAGAAAGAAAAGAGAGGATTCTCCTATTAGTTTTCATTGCGTTGCGATGGGTGGCGATACACTGCTTCGCTTACCGGATATAGGAAGTGAAATAAGGGTCCACTGATGCGAAGCTTCGAAAAGACTCGTTTCTCCCAAGGGGTACAACTCCAACCGGAAACTAACAATGAAATTAATTGTTCTAGCTATTAGACTGTGTTTTATAACGTCTACACCTACTCCAACCATAAACGTAGCTCTTACTATAATAATAAAAAAAGTATTATTGTTGTACAGTGTGACAAAAATAACGTTAGATTTATGTGCGCATGCCCAGTAGCAAGAGCTGTATTCTTTCTAGCCAACACCAAAGAGTATAGAAGTACCAAGAGGCGAAACTTAATAGAACGCTCCATAGCAACAGTTCCGCCCATGACATAACTGTGCTGCCGCCATTTTGGACTGACACCTACACAAAACGCCGTAGAATAATACGAGCCAGTCGCGCTTGACCAACTTACAATGACTTATGTAAAGTTTGTATATATATGTATTTATATCTAAATTAAATATTATAGACAGGTCCCCTTCACCAATTGACTAGACTGTTTCATACTGCTTACTGTTTACCAAGTAAACCGATACAATTACTGCAAACCCTTTACTTACCCATATCTATGTTCTATTGTATTTTTTTCCTTGTTAAGTTAAAAACTTAATGTAGTGAAATAACCAGATTCGATGTTTGGTAGTGATAGAGTCAGACACACTCAAATTTATTTATTCACAATGTAATTTTTTTTTATTAAAAAATACATTTATAAAAAAATGGTACACATTCATAAAAAACTGTTCAAATTTATCACAAAATATGAACACCTAGCAACCATTGTCTCAAGGACTCCAACTATTGTGAGGTCTCTGTAATTTGTCATGTATTAAGTGAACACTGAACTGAAAATAGTAATAGATCAAAATCAAATAAGCAACAGAGATCAAAACCACCACCGGCAATTGTGTTAGAAGAGATTAAGAGAGAGAATTTTTTTTTTTTTTTTTTTGCAAAAGTGACCTAAGTATTGAGAAATGTGTCCTAGCGTCTGTAAAAAACTGTATTAACTGTATATAAAATTCAACCCGCCAAAGTGGTCAGTGGGAGTGACTGTGTTACCCGCTACAGCTGAAATCAACCTGCATTTGGCGAGTTGGCGGATGTTAATGTCAAGCAGTCCTGCTAACAATTTAATATGCACTGTAAAATCAATTCATAGTTAAAATATTTCCCCTTGTTATTATTATTACGTTTGTGGATCACTTGGAAACCGATGAAACGCAAAATCATGCCTGGTGGATTGATAATTGCTGCAGTTTATTGCAGCACAATGCTTACGTTTCAGCCACTTGCTCGCTCACATCTTCTACACACTTTTTGCAGGTGTCAGTCCAAAATGGCGGCAACGCCTCCGCAGCGCCATCTATAGACTGTTGCCCATATCAGTACAGAGTTTCGCCTCTTGGTACTTCTATACTCTTTGCCAACACCTAGCTTCGAGGTCACGCGGTGACGTATCGATCTGCTATTGGTCACACGGTTTCACGTGATACGAATTGGCAGGTCACAAGTTCACGAAGCTTTAACTGCAATGCAGCGAAACGCGAAACTTTTGCATGCGTTTGCTTTTCTGAATGGAAGTCATTGGGACGAAAAGTGCTATCGACTGGGAGAATCTCCTCTCCACCGCACGCTACACGATGATTATAGAGAAGAGAAGAAATACGCCCGAATCAACGCTGCAAACGAGCGATTAAGCGATGCGGCTACTACCATGAGCACACAAAGCCATGTGCGAGTGTCTACTAGAGGCCAGCAAGTCACGGATTCGCGGATTTGATGGAAGAAGAAGAGTCAGCCGCTCCTGTCTTGTGGTGAGTGAGAAAATGTAACTTAAACAACAACCGCAACAAACGTAGTAACGTCAGTAGTGGTAACCTCAATTAAATTGCTGCATGACCAAATACCGACGTAACCTGAAGGCCTAAATTAGGTAAAACACCGTAAATAACGCTGTTTGACCATTTTTAAATAAAAAAAACTAGTATGATGCAAAATAAAAAAAAAATAATTTTGAATAACACCGCTTGTGGGATAATGAGCGCCGCTACTGTCGGCACATTCTATCGTTTAAAATGCCATAAATAACGCTGTTTGACAATTTTCAAATAAAGAAACTAGTTAAATGCAAAATAAAAAAAAATAATAATTTAAGTTGCGCCATTCAGGGGATAATGAGTGCCGCAACTGACTGGCTTTCTGTCATATAACACCGTTTAGGGCAGACCTGGGCAAGTTCTATCCTGGAGGGCCAGTGTCCCTGCAGAGTTTAACTTCAACTCTGATAAAACTCACCAGTTTGTAGCTTTCTAGTAAACCTGAAGACACTGATTAGCTTGTTCAGGTGGGTTTTATCAGGGTTGGAGCTAAACTCTGCAGGGACACCGGTCCTCCAGGATAGAACTTGCCCGGTTCTGCCCTAAACGGTGTTATATGACAGAAAGCCAGTCAGTTGCGGCACTCATTACTTTCTAAAACGCAACTTAAATGAATTTTCGGTAATGAGTGCCGCAACTGACGTCGCTTTCTGTCATTTAAAATGCCGCAAATAACGCAGTTTGACAATTTTCAAATAAGGAATCTGGTAAAATACAAAATAAAAAATTCATTTAAGTTGCGCCATTTAGAGGATAATGAGTGCTGCAACTGACTGCACTCTCTGTTGTACAACACCGTTTAGGGCAGAACTGAACAAACTCTATTCTGGAGGGCCGGTGTTCCTGCAGAGTTCAAATCCAACCCTAATAAAACTCACCAGTTTGTAGCTTTCTAGTAAACCTGAAGACACTGATTAGCTTGTTCAGGTGAGTTTTATCAGGGTTGGAGCTAAACTCTGCAGGGACACCAGTCCTTCAGGATAAAGATTGCCCAGTTCTGCCCTAAACGGTGTTGTACGACAGAGAGCGCTGTCAGTTGCGGCACTCATTATCCTCTAAACGGCGTAACTTAAATGAATTTTCTTTCCTCCAGGAACGAGTTTGCCCAGGTCTGGTTTAGGGGATAATGAGTGCCGCAACTGATGTCGCTTTCTGTCGTTTAAAATGCCGTAAATGTAGTTTGACCATTTTAAATAAAAAAA